>QVOA01022543.1:0-64854 GCA_014825685.1 Pseudomyrmex cubaensis
TATGGCAGTGCCGACGGCCGACGGCAGATATTACATGGCGATACACACAGGGTATGTAGAATGCAGATACAATTCTATCTCATTATCTAGAAAAAAAAATTACTAACACTAGTTTATTGAAGAAACATCGGTATTATATGTTCTTTTGAATTGTGTATGTAAATGCGAATGTGAATGTTGATCAAAAGTTCACAGGCAACTAAATCATTTAAAGAAAACTTACTAAGAGAATTAACTCTATAACCGTGAATGCGATTTAGCAATTTCTCTCGCAGTGGCGATGTTAATTTGTCAAATAAAAAACAAAAAATACATACGGGAATGCAACGCGCGTGAAATATCGAAGAAAACGCGGAGCGTTGAAAGCGATTTATGTTCTCACACGCGAAGATACGTGGTGCTGCGAGAATATTTAACGACACCCACGCCGCAACTTGTAACTGCGGGAAAAGACGATGCTCGGAGTGAGTGTTTTCTTCTCTCGAAAGCGAAGTTTCATCATTCTTTATTAATCAACATCAGCAGTTGAACGGCTTCCGTTTGTCTCGATCGAATCGCTAATTGTGCTTCTACGATTCGCCGTGTACAAATATTTAGCTCGAGCGATGTGAAAGTTTTTCTCCCGATGCGTTCCGCGTTTGAGCAATATATAACTCGCGAGTTGTCTGTTCGAATTTTATCGGGTGCCTGCGGGAGAGAGATATTCGCGTGGTAGTGTTAATCACTCCGACAATCCGTCAGTGCTTATCAGAAACTCGACGCTTATCGATTACATTACAATTCTGGCACAAGTGCATTCAAACCTCATAAACATATCTGCGGCGATATACAATCCACAGCTGAGAAATGTCGAGGATTGGATGCTCACGAATGAGCATTTATATTAATGAATTTATCGCGTGCCCCCTGAATTATTTTAGAATTTTTCAAATATCGAACTTTCGTTTCACCAAACTGTTTTCTTGTAAAAAGAAAAAACTACGTTTATACAAAGTAGTATAATTTATAGACGCGTTTGTCATTCGGGATTAAGTTGACGATGAAATAAAACGAACTATTCGCCGCGCACTCGAGCGATCAGATTTTTTCTTTTTTTTTACGGGAACAACGCGCAAGCGAGCAATGTAAGGATACGGTTATGATTTACTCGCGAAAGTCCCGGGAACGGCTTTGCGACGGCTATGCAAGCCGCGGGAGTCTCGAGACACGGGTAAAAGGCAAAAATACGAGCGGCATAAGAAATACGGAGCGGAGTGGTTGAGCGATGTTCGTCCCGAGGAACATAAAGCTACAGGAACCGTAGAGTGCGAATAAAAGGGGGACGAAAATATGCCCGGGAAATCCGAGACGATTTACCGGGAACCGACTCGCGCGGAGGAGGAGGAGGAGCGCGCGGTTTTCGCCGGCTTGAGAAACTGCCGTTTCACGTCGCCTCGAGAGAGCGCGAACGAACGGACGGAAGTATTATAGCCGTCAGACATCGTTGGGATGATTTATGCTCTTATGTATCGGGACGGGAATATTTTGTAACTCGCGCGTGAAGGTGCACTGCGCGCGGACACTTCCCAACTTTGACAGAAACTTCTGCGAAATTGATAGCACAAGATTTCAAACCACCGAAAAGTCTTGTAGGCAGTTTTATTCGGTTTTAAAATATTCCTCCCACGATTTTAACCAATTAAAGTGTTTTTTTTTTTGAATAAAATTTCTGATAATTTTCAAATGGACGATGTCGTCATATATACTCGTGGTCCGGTGGATCAGATCGTCGATCGGATGCTGATTCAGAAGTTGACACAGAATTACAAAAGAAATTGTCCCTTCAACAGTCCGACTACTTTGTAAAATCGATCGTACCATCTGGGACGTACGGGTGTAAGAACTATTCTCATGCAAAGTGACTCACGACGTCGCAATTTCAAGAGAGAGAAAAAGAGAGAGAGAGATTCTGGCTCTGCCATTGCTACTATCGACTCTCGCTCGGGGAGAAGAAGAAGAAGAAGCTCGTCCTCGCTTTTCGTCTCGAGCTTTCTTCCGTTTCTTGCCCAGCTCATCCTCTCTCTCCTTCTCCTGTCCCTCTCGTTTTCTTCTCTTCTCGTTTCTTGCGCCTCCTTCACTCGACGACGTCGAGGGATTTGGTGTCGCGGCTTTCCGTAAGTAGGCGGGATGGCGCGGGTCGAAGACCGTTTCCCATATCCAACGGAGAATGTTCGTTGTCGTGGCTCATTGACCGTCTCAACAGATCGTATGTTACAAGCCGCGCGTACATTTATACACGGGGGGAGGAGAGGGGGGAACAACGTGTGAGTCGTGGAAACCGATGCCGTACCTAATCTCGCGGCGATCGCGTCGGTCAGCGCTTTAAGAAGCGAAAGATCGAGTTACCTGGCCCGAGGCGAGGCGCGTTCGATGTGGCACATCCGCGCGTTCTTTACCCGCGCGATATAATACGCGGCGGTAAAGTGCGAGTGTACCAATTGCGAGATAAATTTCATCCGAGATTGCGCCTAACGAGAGTCAGAAATATCATCGCACTCGCCTCTCTTCTTCCTATGAATATCATTCGTACATTTCCGTTATATGCTCCCAGTGGAACAAGTAAAGAAGATTTCCGGCTCGCGATAAACAATTGAAATATTTCTCCCATAAAATAGAATATTATATACTACCGTGGCGAATGCGCAAGAAAATATTCTCATCGAGCCGCAGACGCGTCGACCGCGGGATATATTTTTTTTCTTTTTATTATCGCGCGTCTCCATTCGTCGGGTTTACGCGTCGTTGAACGCGGTCGAGACGCGACGACAGACGCACCGAGTCGAGGCAGCCAGCGTCTCCTCCGCTTCTTGTGAGATATTCGTTTATGCCCGTGGTGGTTAACCGAGAACACAATGCGGAGCGTGGCGGGGACCGATGCCGATTCGCCTCGATACGGTTCACCGCGTAACCTCAATTTTCGTGGGTCACGCCGGATGCCTTTCGGGAGACACGGGGATTACTCAGGATACCTATTACGGACGAGCCATAGTCCGTCGCTCGTATCGGGGACAGATAGCGCCGAGCATTATTCCTGAAATAGGTTTCGGCGTGGGCGCCCGTGTACATACTGCACGCCCGTGTGCACCTGAACGCCGATAGAAACAGAGAACGCGCGCCACCCGTGCGATTTACGAGCGTCGGGCTATGGCGATTCAAAGCAGCAGCCGGGGTCCTAACGGGGCTTGCAAATTTGCATCTTGTCGGGATAGAGCGAGCGGTACAATGATGGGCCCCTTGAGCGACTCGAAACCCACGTTATTGTCCGGGAGAGGTAGCAATCATCCGACCGCTTTCATCTTTTATGCACGAGTTGTGAATGTACTAAAAATAATCGCGGAATTAAATTTAACCGTTCTTGTGGTGATGCCACTTTTTCCTTTTAAAATGATTTCAACGAGTTAATCGTCAAATATTATTTAAAGTATGACTGCGGATATATTTTTAGTTTTATATAGATACGAAAATATTCTTTTAATTAAATTTAAAAAAAAAAACATTATTGAATATTTTCAGACTTATTCTGTAGAATTTAATTTTTTCGTTGCTGCGTTTTATTATATCATTTGATAAAATAAATTTTTGAAATTCTTGTCTCACTGCGAAATGGAAAATTACTTATTTCAGCCAGTATTGCAACGTTTACGTCAGTGGTAACTGCACGACACTCAATAACTGTTTACGTTGCAACGTGCCCGCGCAGTAAAGAAAATTTTCTCGAAACGCGCGACACGCAACTCGGTCGGAAAAACGTAACCAGAGAGTCTCGTTTAAACGACCGCTTGTATTACGTGTCGCATAGCGAGCGAGGAAAAATGCCGAAACTTGCCTCATCTCCGCGGGCAATTTGACTGAGTTATGGCGTTGTAAAGTTTGCGGCTTATCATTCATAAATTTACGAGTGAGCGCATCGGGGATGCAAGCGTGGGACAACAAGCGCAAAGTAGGACGCGCGCTCGGTTTTTTACACGAATAATGCATCTCTGTTTCATATTTTCTCGGTATCTGTGTACTTCATCTCTTGTTTGTTTCGTTTACGCGCGAAACTACTGATCGGAACTTTCCGTGTATATACAATAACGTTCGAAACAACAGAATTAGCAATTTAGTCAAAAATTTTCTCACTTACGCAACTCGTGGAAACACGCATGAAGTTTTTTAATCGATTTCTCGTAATCTCCGCGCACCCACCGAGTGAAGTATCAACTTTTGATTAACGGAAACATTGCGGAATATAATCGCGTTTTTTATGAAAGACTATCGCGCAGCTTCCTCTATTTCTCTCTTTCTAGCTGTTGTTGTACGAAGCAGGAATGAAATAACTCGAATCAACGAAGAGTTTTTTGTGTTGATGTGAACTTATTGATTGATATATACTTCGATATATTTCAATTTACTGATATACTTTGATAACCACGAGAACTGGCTTACGTCTAATTATACCAAGAAAAGACGTTACGACGAACTTTGTCCATACTTTGATTCTAAATTGAGGCTTTTTTTACACACGTGTCAACGAACTTTTCGAGCTGATTGAATTTTTGATTATCAATATGGTTGCCTCATGCGGCAAATCGATATCACGTGAGATTATTTGACGTGACTATTGCGACATGCCATCGGAACGAAGAAAAATACGAGTTTCTCAACAACGTGTGTCGAGCGCACGCGAGACACGTCGAAGTGAACAAATAGAATGATGAGTTTCCGTCGTTCTTTACGATTAAAACGCAGAATTCTCTTTTTTTCATACGTAATAATCGCACGGTGTCGGTAATAAAAATGTCGAGGAATGCTATATTGTTTTCTTAATAGGCACGGACTATAAAAAAACGTCGGGACGCGTATAAATACGTGGGAAGAAAAGTATCCACGATCGTAAATCAGACGCCGATGGCAAACTCTAATCTATTCGAGACTGTAGACACAGACGGCCGGTGCCTATATACGTAATCCGGGGGCCGTAGTTTGGCTATTTATAGGGAGGAAAAAATGGCCCGTGTCGATATATCGATTCACGCCCGATCTCCGTCTTGAGCTCTCTCGGTCTCTCTCTCCCTCTCTTCGGCGTATATCTCCCGTTCGTCTCACCCGACGAGCGCTTTTAACCGCTTCGTCGACCGCGCGCTGCCGCTGAATTTCAATATAACGGGAAACGGTATCCGGTATGTAAGGAAATTTACTTCTGTCGCGCAAAACGAGACACTCCTTCTTCGGGTGTTTCGAGGGCGCGTCACTCCTGATCTTCTCGTGCGCGGTCCTGAATTTGTTCGAATTCGCTTCTCCGATTTTTTTTTTTTTTTTTTGGAATAAATTAGAATCGCTTTCTTCTCTCGGGTTCGATCTCGAAGTCTTTTCACGTCGCAACCAACTGTCGAAGCAACTGGTATTTTTAGCGTCGAGCATCAACAAAAATTATTAAATATCATACGGGAGTATAAAAAAAACACTGTATATGTACAAAGTTTTATTTTTGAAAAATCTGTTTTAAAATTTTGCGTGTATGTGTTTCTCTAATTTATAATGTCTCGGTTTTTTAACACGTGAGTTGTTGCTCGCAGTAACGAGACTACTCTCAGAACGCGAAATTTTTTTCCAGCGCGCATATCACGATGAGGGAGAAACAGACATTTAATGCGCGCGCCTCATTCAACCTCGCGATAAACGATGAGTCGCGTAATTAAAATAAAAATGCCACGCGCTCGACGCGATACAGAAAAGTTTCAACTCGGTAACTGTCACAGCGTCGGAGCTAGTGTTTTTTTTTTTTTTTTTTTTTTTTTTTTTTTTTTTTTTTTTTTTACAAGGGAACACTTTGTTAGCGTTAACTACTACCGCTACTTTCTCACGCTTTTTCCGCGCGAGAGACGGATAATTAAAATGAAAATTTTATAGCGCGCGGATATATATACTCTCTTTTAATACGTCTCTTGCCGGGTATATTCGGAAAGGATACAGGCTGCCTCGTAATTCGCATAGAAATAGAAATTTACGTTCTAATAGAAATTTCCGCTTCAATTTGTTCTGCGCACGTCCGTCCCACAGGCATCCTCCCGCGCAAGCTTGCTCTTTCTTCTCTGCGTATCGCGTCGTGTCGCCTGTACGCGATGCCACGTGAGAAAATTCGAGAAAGCTTTTCCGGCACGGCAAATCCTTTTTACATGGAATCTTTCTCTCGGAAATCAAATCATGTTATATACATAGAACGTAATCTTAGCCGAATAGTCGTGCAACCTAACGGCGCTTTTGCTATACACCTGCGTATATCGTGTAGTGAAAATTAGTATTCCGCGCTTTTACCGCGCTATTAAAGAACCATTACTAAAGGATCGGCGAGAGCTCGTAATGAAAACTTACGTCCTTTATAATACATCGATTAATTTCAATGTTCCTGTTCTCGTTTTAATTTTAGAAAATATACGTGATATATTCACACACATACACACACACACATTTTAAATAATGACGGTTAAAAAGTTAAATATGCAAAAAATTAACATAAATATTACACGCAGCTAAAAAATGCGTGCGTATAATTCATGCACATCTTATTTTCCGGCGCGCATAATGCGCGAAATTTTTCATCGTAATTTTGCGCGCGAGGCATTTCAATTTAATTGTTCGAGTCTCGATAGCAGTCGTCGGGAACTACTCGATACCCATATCGGCTCACGTGCGAGTTCCAATAATACGTCTTTCGCGCAATCTCGCGTCGTGTGCCACGCCGAGACGGGGCAAAAGGGCGAGACCGGAGACGAGGAATCGAAGAATGCCGGATTCCACGGCGACGTGACCCGGGCGCGCGCGAACGAGGAGAAAGGTCGGAGGCTCGCGACCGGCACGGGACAGGAAATTGGTTTCGTTTGTGAAATTCCTCGAGCGGAAAGTACTTCGTTCGTCTCCTCTCCGTCGTGCCGTCATCTTTCTTGCACCCTGCGCGCGCGTTTCACTCTCCCCGATCCCTCTACACCGGGTCGAAGGAACTTGTCGCGGATGGTTCGGGAGGTTTACAACGAGGGTATTACTCGCGCGCGTACTCTATATCTTATACACTCTCTGTCCGTCTATTCGTCGATCGACCGGTAGTTATATACCAAAGTACCTTCGACTATACTCCGAGAGAATTGTCCCGGTAGATTCACCTTCTCTGCTGCGGCCGATAAGGGCCAATGCCGGAGAAAAGGAACGAGATTGTACGAAGTATTAAATCACCAACGGATAGAACGGGCAGACGCGATAATAAAATTTAATTGTCTGTAAGTAATAGGAAATCAGAGAGTTTCTCGTTGTCTAAAAAAAAAAAAAAAAAAAAAAAAGCGTGTAAATAGATTAAGAATTAATAACGAATCGCACGCGTTCGATACTAACAATCGACGGGGTGGAGAAAAAGAGGAGGACGTAGAGACGTAAATGTATTTAGCGACTTAACGAGAACCGGTGAATTTTTCGCGGACAGTTAATTAGCAAAAACGGTCCGAGAGAACCGCGCTGATTGCGCTCGCGGGAAAATTACTCGTTGACGAAGCGCGCGCGGTTCGCGAATTACCGTTGAATAATTCGGGATTTTTTTTTTTAGGAAGAGAGAAAAGAACCGGACACAGAGCGTTGCTAGGAAAAGAGAGCTCGACGAGGCTTGTCGCGCGCGAAACTTTTGTAATCTACGGTCGTAACACGAAACGCGATGACGAGTCAGAAATCAGGCGAATGCGATTAATTTTCTATAACTTTCCGATCTCGCGCAAACTTCCGCGGAGTTGTTCGCTTTTTTTTCTTTTTCTTTTTTTTTCTTTTTTTTTTTTTATCGGTGAAGTATATCTTTCTCTTTTTCTCTCTCGCTTCCGGGATCGCGAATATTCCACGACTGTAAAACGTGACACACGCCACGCGGAGCGAGCTCAACAAATCTTCGAGCTTGCTCCTCGTATCGTATCCGCGATCGTGTTGCAGCTGTTATACGATACTATTTGCCGTTAATACCCCAGTAATGCCGTCCCCTCGACGAGATAAGCGCGGAGAATTTGTTGCTGGCGAATCACGTGTACCAACATGAAGCAGTACAGTCGACCCATTATGTGCTTTGGAATAATAAGCCACTAAGCGTGCGCGCGCTCGCGCTAAGCTAAGCCCGTGCAACGCGAACTGCAATACGCGAGCAAAAGCTTCACGTTCGTGTATTTTATATACATTAGTTATGAGGAAATCGCGCGTTCTCTTGTAAGTGCATGCATATCGCGGTTTTTTGCCCGGTCACGGAAGCGTTTGCGCAAAATCCTGTTCGGCAGTTTCTTGCAGGCAGTTTTCTTTTTTTTTCTTTTTTGCTCGCTTTTTTCCCTATTATTAGCAATGAACTTGACTAAACGAGTAGTTCGACGAGTGGGGAGAGAAGCCCACAACAACCGGGCTTGCGAAATGATTGAAGACTCCGTATTGATGAAACCGCGGGATTAACATCGAACGCAGACGCCCGGGAGGCATTTTAATCCGGTTAAAATATCGATCTGAGAGAGATTGACGTTGTGCCCGTTTCCGCCACGCTTCGACGCGCGGGACCGAGGCGTTTAGCATAATAAATCGGTGAAGCTGGATCGTCCCCTTCTCACGCGTCGACTCAATGACCGGCTTCCGGTTTCGCGGAGCGGTTTCGTCGTCGACGCTCGATGATCGAATTCGCCTTGTTACCGAGCCACGAGCGCGTATCATATCATGCGCTGCTGGTTCTCGTCACGGAGAGGCTTATCAATTGTACATTGTTCGATGGTCGTATTCGTCTCGCGACTGATTCGAATATTGTTACTGTCAAGTGATATTATCAAGTGAAATATTGAAGAAATTGGATCTTCTCTCTTTGAAACGTAAAGCCATCCCAGTTTTTAGTTTCTTTGCTGTCGACGTATCTTTGTTTGTAAGAGGTTATAGTATATGTATTTATTACAGTAATAATGTATAACATATTTGAGATAATTAATAATACATATATTATTTATATTATTTAATATATGTAATATATATATATATATGTAATATATCATTTATATTATATCTAATATATGTAATTTGAGAAATATATACGAGTAGAACATATAATATTTTATTCTCGAACAAGTTTCTCAAGCATATTAAAAAATTACGTCTCCTCTTTTAGAAAATCATTGCGAAGTTATCGCACAACTTTTTCTAACTATCCTCTTTAACTACCGCCTCTCTTCTCGAGTATCGTAAAATGATGTCGTTCACATCTCTTCACTACGTTAAGTAACTCCCAGCGCTATTTTCCACGATATTTATTATTACTCTCTGTATAAAGCACTTAGAAGAGTGCTTCACGCTTTACGCCGACGCGCTTGATGTTCCTCCGGGGTTCTTCTTACCTTCCTCGCACACGATCGCGATCGTCACCCACGCGCGCGTGTAGCATCCGATCGGTACGCTCGAGAGCGTATTTATTCCAACACACAAGACAGTTCGCTGAGAAACAGCGATTTTGGGAAGTTGTTTTTTGTTTTTAATATTCATCTTCGGAATAATCGAAAAAGAGAGAAGAACGAACAGACGGCGCGGCGGAAGTCAACGAACCGGAGAAGAATCGGTCTCTTCGCTTTGCTCGCGACAGGCCCCCATGTCGCGCTGCGCGCGACGTATTATCGGCGATCGCACGTAGGCGCGCAACGACCGATTATCGTGTTTCCTCCCGGTCGAGCCGGGCCGAGCGGCGGGAAACGAGCTTGGGAATGATTTTACTTGGAATGAATTACGAGGCGAATCGTTACGGTAATGGCTGGCTTCGACGACGTCGCGCGGCCATAGCCCATCTCTCTCTTTCTCTCTCCCTCTCTCGGACAGCCATTACGTTAATTACGTACGACGACGTTATTGCCGCGGACTTCTCGTCTGGCGACGAGCATGCCCGCGTAAAATTCGTCGTCGCTCACTCGCTTTAATTCCTTCGCTATTCCCGAACGGGGACCATCACGTGATCACAACGGCGTTTTATGGATCGAGTTTATGACGGTTACGCTCTCTCTTGAATTAGTGGACAGAGCTGAATCGCTCCCCTTTCTCTCTCTCTTTCTCTCTCTTTCTCACACGCACAAACGTCTCTTTAGAAAATAATCCCACCGTGTCGCAATAACTGCATCAATTAACATTCAGAATATAATAGCCCGTACATGCTCACGCGTTCGCTACTAAATAGGCGTATGTGTCGTTATTCCCGTTCGTTCTCTGTTCACCGTCATTTCGGTGCACAACAACAGAGCGAACCGTGCCATGTCGCGCGCTGTGCATGTTCCGTTGAAACGATACCGCCGCTGTTATTTACGAGTATCACGCGCAATTATCAAAAGCGTTCTCACGAAAAATTCATATTTTTCGCTACTCGGTTCGCGCGATATCATTCCACGCATCCACGTCGTCAATTACGAGGCGCGCGTTCCGTCACGGTCTCGAGATCGCGTATTTCTCCTCTCACAGCGAACTGGAAACAAAGAAGAAATCCCTCGAAGGTGGAAAGAAAAAATTTCCCAAGAGAAAAGAACCAAGCAGCGTAAATCTCTTTCACGTGGAAATCTCTCGGTAATGACATTATTTTTCTATCTCCGAAGTTTATTAGATAATCAGTAGATACACGCGACTTCTGACGTTGAGAAAAGTGTTTCTAATCAACATAATGGCAGGAAGTTTTGATAGAAGAAGCATTGAACGAGCGTTGCAGATTGTACGGAAAACAATCCAACGGTAGCCAATCAGACGCGCATGTTTGTCCGCGCATCAAGACATTAAAGTAAAGCGTTTATCTGTGCGTTATTCGCGCGATTACTCCCCGGTAACGACGCGACGCAACGCGCCGAATCTGGATTATTTAACCGCGCTCGGAGAGCTTCCGCTTCCGGGAAATTAACCGCGACTAGATCTTTCTCGCTGCATTAAAGTATGAATGTGGATTGTAATATTATAAGGGAATCTTCCCTTTCATTTTATGCGCGCGCTCCGCGGTGCCGATATATTCTTTACGCTTGGTGCCTCCGTGCGGTGGACCTTAACGTCGTCGTTGTCGTCCCTAGTGCAGACTGCACAGGTACAACACCGCAACGCGCAACTTGCGAGCGGCGCATGCAAATGCTTTGGGTTCACGTCGTCGCGACAACAACCGCAAACCCCGCCGCAAGATGTTGCTTGTTCCGCCGAGAAAAGTACACGATCGCGTTCCACGGGATATTAAGGAAACTTTCTTACGGAGGAGGAAACTTACGGAATGACATTTACACGCGACTTACTGCACTCGCGACTTATTGCGCTGACTTTTTTTTATAAACGCGAGATAGACGCTTTGATATTTTGCCTCTGTGATTTCGACGCGAAATTATATCTTGCACGGGACGACGTGCAAATCTTATTTCGAGAATCAAAATGACGTTTAATTTCGCTTGATTCGGTAAAATACCGCGTCTTCTTCCGCGTTCGTGCAAGCTAATCTGCTTCTCATTCAAAGTAGACGTCTATCGATCCGTCGAGCGATAAAACGCTGCACTGTGATTCAACCATTATTCGTCGTGGCGTTTTCGAAAACAAAACAAAACATAACAAAAACTAAACATTTTTTGAAGCAACAGATTTTTCCGAACAGCAAAATAAATGTTACCGCACGCGTAGTACGATAAAGCCCAGAAATAAAAGATTGTTATGAGAAAAAACGATTCGGAAGCGATCGTTTGCATCGTAAAAACGTCGTCCGGCAAAACTAAAACGGCGCGGCGCGAGACCGAAAATAAACCGGTTGCACGGCGGGTTAATTGCGCGGGAGATTAATCACATGTGTGCAGATAAATCGTCGGTTTTTTTTCTTCTCTTTTTTTCGTGTCTCTCGATCAGCGTCGCGATTCTCTCGAAAACGCACGTCTCGATGGCGTTGCGCGACACGTCGCAACGATCAGCTCGGATCGGAATATTTCCTAACGTTAAGCGGCTTAAAGGATCGCGAACTGTGTATGCAGATCGCCGATTCCACAGCGTCGCATTGTTCTCCGAAAGGCAAATGTTTAGTCGGAAGATGCTACACGTCGGTGCAGCGCCATGGCGCCCGGCTAGAATTCCCTCCCACGCTCCTGTTTGCTCGCCCGAAGCACTTCCACGGCTCTTTTAAATCCGCGGCGGCGACGGCGCGGTCTTTAAAGCTTTCAAAACAGCTAAAGCAACGAAAATAAACGGAGCACGGCGTGCACGTTGAGCGAGTTAATTATGTCGGGGATTAGTTGTTTCTAGATTCTTCTCTTTTCCGTCCTCTCTCTCTCTCTCTTTCTTTTTCTTTCTCTCTCATAGAAATCGAGCGGCTGTTAGCGTGTTAACTCTTTGCCTCGACACTTGCCGCTTTTCGAGATCGATCTAACTTGGCTAATTAACCCTGAGTCTGATACCGCGATAAAAAAATATATTCGAGAAACTACTTCCTTTGAAAACTTACCCTCGAAGGCATAACTTGCGTTGTGGAAGGTAATTGATTTTTCTGACATAGGAGAGAGCGAGGAATAAAATCGCTAAGAGCACTTTGCATTTGCGAACGCGACAAACAAGTCGCGTTAGCTAAAGTATAAAGATATTTCTTGTTTTATAAAGTATCTCGACGACCATAGAATGTTCATGGTTCTAAAACTCGCGTGTAAAACATATGTAAAACAAACTTCGTGTATATCACTTGAAGAGAAGCACTAGCGTCACTCTCTTTGGTCCGGTTTTGTAACGCCGCTCGACTGCCGAGCACGAACGCGACTCGTCATTTTAAGGGGGGTGGAGTTAAACAACCGTTGCCCGCCAGACCGCGAGATGAATGTTGCCACTCGCGAATTGTAACCGGGCGCATACAAATGTTCGGATTCGTTCCGCGCCGTTGCCGCGAACGAGAACGCGGACGAGAGCGGGCGGCCGGCCGGTTTGTAAGGCGTTACACGTCGAGAGATTTCCCGTTTATGCGCTCCGGGGATTTACCGCGATCGCGGAAATTCACCCTGGACGTATTTCCCTCCGGCAGGGGATAACCGAGCAAGAATAACTGGACGTCCCGTATATAAAACGAACCCTGCGGCTGTATGTCAAAACTGAGAGACATGGTCTCCTAAAGTTTTTCCCTAAGAAAATTATGGGGCAGTATTTTGGGTCGTGAAAATAATTTACGACACTGTAACCTAGTTCGCGGTGGTTCACTTAGCGAATTACTCTTGGTTCAGGTTAAAATATTACAGTTTAAATAAATTAAAAAATATAATATTTAAAAAAATAGTAGTGAAATTTGCGTATTTAAAAAAATTTGGAAGGAAAAGTTCGGAAAAACTTTCGACGCGATCAATTAGGACGCCGTTGAAATTTATATAACAGACATTTTTACAAAATGATGTTACTCACTTGAGAAAATAGACGTCACAAACGTTTACGACGAGCGTCGAGAGTAATGAGGAAAAGACGGCGAATGATCGAGAACGATAGAAAGAGTTAATTATCTTCACCGCTAGAGCGGCCCTTACCTGGCGATCTTTCCGCTCGATCGCTAGAGATATTAGAGCGCGCGCCCACAATGCAATTACGGTGAACTCGGCACGAGAATCGAGATGAGTAACTCAATCAGTCGGCTGCATCTTATGTTCGTTAAATCCGTCAGCAGGAGTATCTATTCATTCTCACGTAATGATGAGAACACAGTGAGCTTATTATTATTATTATTATTCCATCGCGTAGCCACAATGTGAGAGATCTACAAGTTTTTTTTTCTTAAAATCAAATTCTTTCTCATTTCACATGTCGTTTTATAAATTCGACTTAATTTTTACTCATTTTAATACCTTTATTTTTGTTCTAAAAACACATTCGTACGTACAAACGTGGCTTTTGTATCGCCTTTCCTTTACGTGGCGGTACGTCCATGTTCGCGAGTTTCTCGTGTAGTTTAGTTGGATGCGCGCCAAAATATCCCGTCGACGACGAGTCTTCCTCGGAGTCGAGTTGACGGACGGTATATCAAGGCGACTATACTCGCCGGCTATTATTCACGACCACCCGCAACCGACAAACACGAAAGCACGTACCTGTCGCTCCGAAACCAGTTTTGGACCTGTCACCCGTAACTTGTTGTTCTCGCCGACAAGGAAAACCAATTTTCTTCAATAAGTCTGTCCGGAATAAAAAAAAAAAAAAAAAAGAGCGTAAAGCAGCACAACGTTCGACAGATGTTGATTAAGATATTCTAAACGAATTGGAAATCTCTCGATAGCGGGCGAAGAGATTTATTTTACCTGAGACCAAAACAATATTCCCGATACGAATCTCTAAGACCCTCTAACCGAATGATCGTTGTTACGAGATATATCGTACAATCGTGTAACCGAGACGAGGGTTTAATCGCCCGTAAACCTTCTTCCTCCGCTCTCTCGATGCAATCGCATCCTCTCGCATCCGGAGGGGTGAAGAAGACTTCTCTCTCGTGCTCTTTCTTGCTCTCTTTCTCTCTCTCTCAGAGGAGAAAATGTATGCCCGGAAGGACCCGGGGAAAGTTCCGACGCTTTATTCCAGAGTCCGTCGATGCCGCAGCCAAGTCATCCGTTTACACGGCGATATTGTATTTACTCGCGAAACTAACTGCAAACTAGCGCGCGCATAAGAGAGAGAGAGAGAGAGAGGAGGAGAGAAACTTCGTTAGAGGTAGCACGTGCTGCTACTGCTGCCGCGAAGCCGCGATACCGCGGCGGACGGAAACTCCGCCGCGTTCGCGAAACACTCGCCCGCTGCTCGTCTCCCGGATAATTAAAACTTTCCGCGCGAGTGTAATTCCACGAACGACGCGCAGCCGTTGTTCCGCAGCCTCCTTATCGCGCGGACCGGCCATTTAGCAGCGAAACCTGAAACTGCGACTGTTGTGCCATCATGTTCCCGAGCAATTCCGCGGGTAAGGGATTTCAAAAATTTCGCGCGCACGTATACGTACAGGTATGCGAAGTACACATGCATTTCGCACAAATTTGTATACATGAGATGATATCGTAAGAAATAACATTTATATTAATTATTTTAAAGTATAGAATTTCGAAAATGATTTGATCAAAAATGGTTTTTTTCGGATAACAAATGCATATTTTTGTTTGTTTGTTTTTTTCCCGTAGTTCGAAATTTTTATAAAAATGTGTGCGATGCAACTCGATGTTACTCGACCAATATCTTGCAGTAATTGCAGGTTCAAGCGATTGACCGACAGCCTGCGAAATTCCGAGCTTTTCTCTGATAAGCGCAACGCGCCACTCTCATCTCTCTTATCTCGGGATTATTATTTCCTTTTCTGTGCATTCACTGTTATATATCTTGCCTCTTTCGCGCGACCTGTTAAACCGCGCCGCGCATAACCGGAGAGCGAAACAAATTCACTCTCCTCCCGGTGGAAGTAACAACAGGCGCGTGAATTAATTACGCGCGCGTCTCGTATATCGACGACCGATGCGGTGCGGGCGCGTCATCGTCTTGTTAGAGCCGTCTCGGAAATGGCGACGAGACGCGACGAAAATTTATTTACCTAATTAAACAGACTCTGTGCCGGTCGTTCTCGTCGCGACGAAGTGCCGTCGGGCATATCGAGGAAGGCGGTCGGGGATGCGCAAGCTTTCGTGGATTAATTCGGGGAGGAGAAACGGGGCCCCCGCGGGCGATATCGTGCTTCGTTAAATGAGAGAAGCGTTTTGGTGAAGAGGGTGAGGGGGGAAAGGGAGTAAAAGCGCCGGGGAAAAGAGAGACGGACGGGCCGCGAGAAACAGATAAAACCGACGCGACAGGACGGTTCTTCTCGTTTCCTCATCCGGCCGTGTCGCTAATGCGCATCTCGCCGTGACGGATCGATAATGATCGATCTTATTACGGTGAGGAACCGTAAAAAGAAAAATCGGAAACACGCCGTAAAATCGTGTCCGGGAAAACGATTACCGGCGCGCCGCGTCGTCGGGAAAAAAAAGAGCGCCGCCGGCTGGGGACCATTTGCATAGATACATACAGACGGCTCCGTTTTATCGTAGTCGCGATTTCGCTCGGCATCCGTTTCTGCCGCGATATAAACGCCGGGGGAATAGTGTTCATTATTTGTGTATAAGCGCATCGCCATTTTTTGCGGTTGGAATTTCCGGCGCCGTTGCCGCGGCTATAAGTCTTCGCGCGCCTCGTACGTGCAAAAATGCAGGAAGTACAGCGAGGGAGTTTTTCGGGCGTGCATGCATCTCGAATAGGTGTCGTTTGTAATTCGCAATATTCAGCCGCGCGCACGAGCGAAAACGGCGGGGATATATAATTTCCGCTGTTTACGCGTTTACTATGCATACGTGTTTATATGATTCTTCGTGATATAATGCAACATTTCTGGGGACGTGTATGAGCTGTTATCTCTGAAAAAATGTCTGGAAAATGGCAAAACTCTTGACTGTTAAAACAACTCGGCAGTTTTATTTGTTTTTCCCTAGTTTACTCTCAATTGAGGTTTTGTGAAACAATATATCACGCGGTTAATTAACACGTGTAAATTAATTAACACATGTAAATTAATTAGTTCGCACTTTTTTTTTCAAAACAACGTCTCTGCGAAGAATATAGAGATGGAAGTGAATTTAAATGTGAAACTTGACGTTTCGATAATTTAAATATTTAGTTCATCGTTAAAAAAAAAAAAAAAAAAGATTGAACTCGTTTCGAACAAAACTTAATTAAATAGGAAAACCGATATCGATATGCATATCGGTGTTAATGCAAACGATTCACCGGCGGTTCCCGTGTAAATTAGTGGAAGTTACGTAAGTATCGGGTTTCGTGATATCATCACGGCAGCTTGCGCAAACGCAATCCCGCCCGAAACTTGCGGAGAAATATCGCCGGCTGACGCCTGTTCCGTCGCATTTTCGGCGGCGCAATGTCAGCGGTTTAAGGGAAAGGGAGAAAGGAAGGAAGGAAGGAAGACGTTTGGGCGCGTTGGCACTTTTGCGCTCGCAAGCCGCGCGCGCGGGTGACGGTTTAACAGCTCCCGCAATCGACCGTAACCGGGAACTCACGTACGGATATTTTCTGCGAGGCGAAGCTCGTCGCGCTCGGTCGCGCTCGCGATGTCGTACACGTACGCGTATTACGATTCGCGTTACAATCAGTTTGGCTCGTGAACGAGGGAACCTCTCGTTCGGGTCGTGAGAGAAACGAATGCTCGATCGATCGATCGGGCGCGCATGATTGCAATCGGCAGTTGAAATCGATGTTGAAATTGTCTCTCGCGGAGAGAGAACTGATGAGATTTGTGTAAGGCAAATGAGAAAGTAAGGAGACACTCCGAGAAAATGTAACGAAAAAATTGAATTGAGCATTCGCGAGTCAGTTAACAGATCGTATCGATTTTACATGTTAGACTTTGATTTTAAAAATGAATATTTTCTTAGAATGACATTTGGACGGAAAGTTTCGTCTCGTGACGATAATTCAATGACAATATAAATATTAAACTCCAGCGGCTTTATCTGCTCCCATACTGAATTATATTTCGCTGCGAACCCATACCTTATATCGCGGTGTAACCGGTTTATTTGTATAGCGCGCAAAATTCTCCATTGCGCGCAGGAAAACCCACGCGAGCTACGGCCGTGCCCGTACAGCAGGCGTGTTATCAACAGCGAGGTGTGTAAGAACAGAGTCATCGTCCCACGAGAGAGGACGAGTTACACACGAAGGGGAGTTTCTTTGCATATACATGAATGGAGAAAGAGAGAGAGAGCAAGCGGATGCTGCGCCGGTGGCGCTTATCTGCGGAATTTATTGCGCGGTTTCCGGCGATGTTACACGACTTTAAAACCGACGTCGTTCGACGTTAAGTGACTTTGCGGAGATTTCAATGTAACGCTTATGCGCGTTCGAGGAGCAACTTAGGTGGTGTGCGCGGGAGGCGACACACGCACACACGTTGCAATGACTTTAAAGGGCGCGACATCGGGGGAGAAGAAGCGCGAGCTCGTAACGCGGAATCGAGATAATCCGCGCCGGAGTTATACGAGCGCGACAAACGCTTGCCGCTAATCTCGTTGCTCTTTGCGACGATCTTGATAAATATATCATATCCTTCGCGCGCGAAACTACTCGAAGTTGATCCTCCACCTACTCGTTCGCGTGTCGCGCGAGAATCTTCTCGATTCAACGTCGATCGTGATTTCGCCGGCGAAACGATGTCATACCGAGGGAAATAATTACATTTCGCGAAAGATAGGCGACGTACAAAAGCGCGTTTTCCGTGCGCGTCGGTTTTTCCATCCTTCTCCGCGAGCTTTCACGCGAAACAACGTTAAAACTACTAAGGTCGGCGAATTTATTATTCAAATTTTATTCGTTTATTCTGGAGTATCTTGTACACAATGAAGAATTATGGTATAAGCGATAGCGGGGCAAGCACGCGGAGTCTCTTTATCATCATTATCCGCGCTACACGGACGGTTTTCCTTGATTTTCTCCGTTAACTCAGAACGAAAGACTGCCAGGAAATTACTCTTATCCTGACAGCGTCTCTTCGCAGCCGAAAGCCATTTTTCCTCTGACTCGATAAAACGAACGATTATTTACTAAAAATCGTGGACAAATGGAGATGGAAAACAGTTTACATTGTTTTAAAAATGTTGGACAAACAAGCGGAGAGCAAACCTCGACTGCTTTTTCTTTTATTTGCAAAACTCCGTCTCTCTCTCTCTCTCTATTTCTCCCGAAACTATATATAAAGATTAATTAGATCCGTGATTGCTCCGGGGAGAAAGAGAGAGAGAGAAACACAAACTTCGGTCTCAATCCTTCTCGAGTTTCTTGCGTCGTTATTCTCGTCGTCTCGCGCGACAGACGTAACACACACACACAGCGCGTTTCCTAAACTCCCACATTTCTCCTACCCTTTCCAGGTTTGTTCCTAAACATCTCGGATTTCTTCGCCGTCTGAGTTACGTTCGCGTCTTCTATGCGTCTTCTATATGTCGGATACGCGCACCGGCGTGGCCTTAGGAATATATATTAGCATCTTTTATTAGGTGCCGCGACAGCAACTTGTCAAACAATTCCGTTCGCGTCTCGAGGTCATCGGCGCCCACGCGCGCGCGGTGACGTTTCATTTTATCGGTCTGCTCCGAAACACGCTCATGGCGCCTCCCGGGGAAGCGCCATTTGTTCGTTCGTTCATTGCTTCGTCGTTCGTCCGGCGGTCTGACGGCGCTCGTAAAGCCCGAAATACGCGTTACCCGAGCCGCCTTCATGGGCCTCGGCGATATCGCAAGACGTGTGTCGCCTTCACCGACGACTATGGTCACATTAAATGTCCTCTCGCGAGTCGTCAAGGCTAATGGAATGTCTACGGATCGCTGTAATATCGCGCGGAGAAATCGACGTTCGATCATTTGTGCGTGACGACGATACATCGTTAAAAATAGCGATAATCGACGCCTATACTACGTGGACCGCCAAAGAGGTTTATACTGATTTACGTGAAATGAGAGATAAAATCCTGTTAAAACTAATGGCGCGAAGTTTGGCTCGATGATTCGGAAACGAAATACTCGCGAATTCGAAATGAAGCTCAATGCATTCAGATAAAACGTGAAACACGTCACTTTGAATTATATAATCCGATTCTGCGGTCGGGAAATATTTTTGTCCAACCAATTCTGCGATATAATAGAGCAGAATAAATTATTTCCACGCTTCACGGTGTTACATTTTACTTGATTTATTATTTGAAATTATCGCATAAAGCTTGTAACGAGAGACGGAGTGAGAGAGAGGAGATTCAAAATAATGTGTTGCTCTCTCGCGTAACATGCGTCGCGTAAAAGATATTTAGCGAGCGTAACATTAAATACGATTTTCGCATCTTCTAAAACTCCAGGCATTTTTCTAAATTTTCTTTTTTTTTATTTTATGTGCGCGCTCACCTCTTTATCTCCTTTATATTACTTTCGTCGGAATAAGATTTTCTCTACGAGGCGCAAAACTCGGGCAAGCAGCACAACCAGACGGAACGCGACAATGGCAAAAATATACGAGTCCAGTGCTTGTATTCGGTGGTAGAGCTCAGATCTTCCAGAAGTTGTTTTAAAAGTCGAGAGAGAGAGAGAGAGAGAGAGCGCCGAGGGTTAAAATGAAATTAAACCCGGTCGATGTGCTCGCGAAAATGCGGTGCGAACACACCGCTGCGGGCGTCGTGTTGCAGGCTAGACACGATGTGTGCTGCAGCTTCGTAGGTCGGCCACGTAGTAGAGCCGCGCAACAACGAGAGCACTTACTCGTTTCCTCGACGAGATAAGTTGAAATTCCTCCGCCGTCGTCGAACACCCACGTTCGCGTTCGCTCAACTCGCGCGCTCGACCGGTTGCAAGTTGCTTCGCCCGGATCGAGGAATAATTTGTAATGAGCAGAGAAACTCGACGAGTTAATGAATATACACGCGCAAATTGTTTTCTTAGCACACTTGCGCTTACAATTATTATCCAATAAGCGAAGTTTACGATGTTCCATATATTACAATTGTATCTTAACCTGTTTTTCTCCTTTTTTTATTTTAAATGTCTTCCATGGTTTACGTTTCGCGAAAAGAACGTTAATGGAATTATCGGTTTGTTCCACGAAAAATTTAAAGGCATTATCGAACCGCTCGAGCTTTTGCTGCCAATTTGCGCATGCTATGCGAGTTCCGCCTTGGCGAAATTCTCCCCGGCTATCGCGGCCCGAAGTCGGGGAACGCGCGCGTAAGCGAGCGTAAGCACATCAAAGACGGCGCCTTATTAAAGGAGGAACGAAAAAAAGAGAAAAATAAAACGAACGGAGGGGGCGAGAGCAAACGGCTCTTTTTCCGCGAGTTGCGGGTCTTCTGGCTTCGCACGCCGCCGCCGCCGCCGTGTGTGCACGCTCTGTGCACGGTCTCGAGTGAATTACGCGCGTTGCTAGACAGAGCGAGCGATGTGTGTAGGTGCGTTTCTTCTCCGACCGCCAATTCGTTCGCCCCCTCGTCTTGTGGTCGATAAGAGCGTCTATCGTCGCCTTCGCACACCGCGCACGTAATACGACGAGGACGACGACGACAATCGAAAGTTGGATTGTTAATTTTATGCGGAGCCCGCAATTTCACGTCTCGAGTGACGGGCAAGTGGCTCTTTTTATTGCGAAATCGACGCCAACTCGCAGTTGGTGTTTCGAGAGAGTGGGTATTGCTCTTTCTATATGAGGGTGAGAGCTTCGCCCTTTTCCAATCGAAAGCTTCTCCCTTTTCCATTCGGCACGTGCCGCACAGCACCGCAGTAGTAGTATATATATATGTGTACAAGAGAGATATTCTCGGATCACTTCTCAGATATTTTCGAGGAAGTTTATTTCCGCCACGTTTCGGATATTTCGGCGGAATTGACGCGGAACACGTATTGTATTGGATTCTCTAACGGCGCGGTCGAGTGAACGCGCCGTGTCAAATCGGTTGTTATTATTTTAAGTAACAATTCTTACTTCACACGAAGAAAATGATGAAATAATAATCTTGCTTGATGGAAGAAAATTGAAATAATCAAGATTTATTGCGAGGGGGGAAGGAATGAACGATAGAGACGCGCGCGCAAAAGGACACACACACACACACACACGTGTGCGGACGTAAATTTCCTCCTTAAATCACACAACGCCGAGGACAGTTAACGTGCGAAACGTCGCCGCTCGCGCATTCCATTATTTTAATGACGGTGTTTAGGAGCGGCATCGACAGAGACATAGAGAGGCGCGTCATTGCATCCCGGCCTCTTCTTCCTTATTTAACTTCGCCTTTGCGCGCGTACACTCGCGCCGTTCGTAATCTGCATATTTTCTATTAAATCAGCTGCGCCACGTCGCAGCAACTTTATTACTCCCCCGTAGTTTGTCCCTTGTATTTCGTACTGTCTAAAAGCGCGCAAACTTCGCGACTCGTTCCACGTTCGAGCGGGGGAGGAGGAGGAAGAGGCTCCTCGTTCAAGGACATAATAAATTGCATCCATCTATATAGCGTGTATCGTCTCTTCGTCTTCCGTCATCTCCATTCGCGTCGCGTCGCATTTTCTTCCTCCCTCAACCCGTCTCAACATGCTCGTGTTATATCGTCTAGCGACGCTGATTAAGATGTCGATCCTGTGCCGTAATACCGTAGATGGAAATGCTGCGCGTAACATGCATGGGCGACACAAGCGCGAGAGATTCGCAGCTACATAATCCTCGCGTTACATTGATAAATTAACACAAGCACAGTTGTTGCTCTCTCTTTTTTTTTACTTTTTAACGGTGACTAATACGATTAAATTAGCTACGTAATTAGATGCGTAATTTAAGTAACGAAAATTTAGTAATGGTGAGTTTTATCTTACATCAACGAGCATAAGGGACAGTGAGGATACGTTAAATAACGATTTTCGAACAACTTTTCTACGCGGATAAAAAATGTTTAATTCATCTTAGAATTTGGTATTTATATATCGTTTGTCATTTGATTATTCCAGGCAATTCCTAGCCGATCTCTCTAGTTTGCGCGCGCGTTAGGAGAGAATCACATTTTATTAAGTGCTAAAGTGATAAGTTGCTCTGGACTCTGGTACTTGCGATTCGTAATC
Organism: Pseudomyrmex cubaensis; assembly: GCA_014825685.1. Taxonomy (NCBI): domain Eukaryota; kingdom Metazoa; phylum Arthropoda; class Insecta; order Hymenoptera; family Formicidae; genus Pseudomyrmex; species Pseudomyrmex cubaensis. Next base: position 22,677 of record QVOA01022543.1, read on the forward strand.
CGGGCGATCTAATAAACGGCGCGACGCGTGCTGCCTTTCACCGCGAACTAATTTCAGTCCGTCCGGGGGAAAATCGCATCTGGCTCTTTCGGGAGGGTTAATGGCTGGCTCGAGAGTGTGTCGAGAGGGCCGAACTTTCTCTTTACGGAGAGGGTGCGGAGAGATGGCTTCCCAGAGAAGATAAACGATCCGGCGACCGTAGATCGGAAAGAAAACGCGTGTTCGGGTTCTGACGCGTCTCGAAGAAGAAGTGAGACGGTCCGTGTGAGATATACTTTATGGACGATATTATTTCCGGACGGGAGAACGCTGACTCCTCCGTCGCCCGTCGGAACAGTTCTAACTCATAATCGTCATTATATATTTTTGTCTCGTGTCTTCTTTCTTTTTCCCCGTCTTCGTGTAATATTTTTGTCTTCGTCGTGTTTCCATAACAGGCACTATAATTCTCTTCAATTACGGTAAAAGGAAACAAGTACACGGTATGTTACTCCGAAATCCATTTACGCTGTACAAGTTCCAACGGAAGATTGACTAGGTACGTAATGCACGTGCAACGCCCGTGGAAAGCTTTTAAGTTACATGTAATCTGTTAAGGCGCATTTTATATTTTCTACCAGACACACACTTTACTCCGCTTTCGTATTAAGCGGTGAAAAGCGTTCGCTTAAACGACGCAAAATACATTTTGACATCACGTCTCTTTTTGTTCCTTCAAAAAAAAAAAACAAAATTTAATAGTATTTAAGTAACACGATTCTCTGCTCCGAATATCTGCACAATTCTTTGCCGGGATTTTTCCCGAGAATGCGGCTTCAGACGAGAGAAATTCTGTTAATTGCTGTGGACAGGTCGAATAACCGTTTGTAGGGAATGCTTTCCAAAAGCGATTACACACACAAGGAAAGAAAAAGAGAGGGAGAGAGAGAAACGTATGCGTGAGCAGTTCCGTTGTCGGAGACAACGACGGATCTCGGGATGCTCCGCAAACAGCGTTTTCCGCGCTGGAAGCAGCAAACGGGCGATACGGAGTCGGGAGGTTCGCGCGGAAAGAAAAACACTGGAAAAAAAAAAAAAGAAAAAAACGAACGGATGGTCGAGCAAGTTGCTTGCTCTGGGGAATACAGAACGAGAGAGTAACGCGGTTTACGATAAAAGCCGGCGAAGGAAGTAAGAATAAATGATATACAGAGAAGCCGCGCGAGGATCGCGTCCGTTGGCGCGAGGGGATGAAACGCGAGCGCGTGGTCGGGGAGCGTGTGGGAAATTTACAGTGGCGCGGAACGATAACGAGGCAGTTGTGCGTTCGGGCGCGCGCGCGCGTGTGAGCGAGTATTGCGCTATTATTTATTCTCCATTATTACCAATTTATCATCACTGCGGATTATTCTGGTTTCGCTATTCGTCGTCGCTGCGGGTCGACAAATGTTCGTCCGCGCTATCAACCGACCCAGCCGCGGTAAATAAGCCGCTTTGATTTCTGGTCGAAACAATCGAGCGGTTTTACGACGACGCTCCCTTCCCTTCTGTCTTTCTCTTTCTCCATTCTGATCGGTTCTTAGCAGAAAATTGTGACAAAAATGATTTACGAGCAACGGTTGAAAGATCGCGGTTGAATTAGCTGGTTGACTGTTAATTGGTGTGTAATAATCGAGATAAGTATCTCCGAGAGAAATGCGCGGTAGCTCGTTAGTCTGTCATTTCGTCGAGAAGGGAATCTTACAATCTCACCTCACTAGAATTTCTTCTTCGAAGCCTCCAAGTAAGAGCCGTTAGCAAGAAGGGAGACGTAATGTAGAAATCCATATCGTCTCATCACGCGCGCGCCGTCTTTATCTCTCTCTCTCTCTGTCTTGCTCTCACTTACTCTCTGGCTAATTCCAATTAACTCTCGCCATATACCCGGCTTAACTTAAACTCTGAAGTAACTTGCAGCTGTACAAAAGAATTTAAGCCGCTCTCGAACTGCTGCTCAGTTAGATGGCTCTCTCCCGAGCGTTGAATTTGGACTTTAAGCCCTGCTTTAAAGTACAGCGGGAGAGACGATTCCGCGCATTAATGCGGAATATAAGTTGTCGCGCGGAAAACGAACGCGAGCGAATATAACGGAAGGTTGAACGCGGCTTAAAAAAAAAAAACACACAAAAAAGAGTAAGAGATCGCACGCGAAAGCAGCGACCATATTCGTCGAGAAGAGGAAAACGAGAGGAAGAATATAAGCGATAGCACATGGTCGGTCTCGTAAATATCTTCTTTACGCTCGTGAAATTAATCAGTCGACGGAATCTGGTGTATAAAACCCATAAAACAACGGCGACGCGGGAGCTTTTGGACGTCCGAGACCCGCCGTATCGTCGTCGTCGGAACGCCTTAAAAACAACATTCTTCCTCTGCTCGCGGGTGGAACGGACATCGAACTATCGCGTTTTATATATATATATATATATGTACATATACATGCATATATATATACACGCGCTTGTGGCGGCGAGAGGTTTACTCGCGTCTTAAATTTAGACCGCGGAATGTGTTTCACGTAAAGCCAAAGCCGATGGTGACATGTTGCGCGTTTAGTACAACTTAATGACGCGTGAAACGCCGGAGAAAAAGAAAAAAGATCAAACGCGATATATACGCTCGGTACAGATTAGTATCGCACACCACAATCCTCTTAAAAAAGAGAGAGATACATATAACAGGAATATTATATGTTCTCAACATGTACGTACATAATCGTAAATCAAACGTTGAAATGGCGACGGATTTTTGTCATACGTTTTTTGTGCAAAGAGAAATTAGAATTTTACGTTCCTCCATAAACGTGTCACGCACAATTATATTCTCAATTATATTATTTTTCTTATGACTCTCTCATGATAGCGCGGGGGAGGGAGGAGGGGGGGAATGATACTAATTATAATATATCGCCGTCGATTGAGTATCCAGCAAGTATATCCATCTAATGCGATTAATTCGCGTATTGGTTTTAATAAAATCATTTATTCCGCTATCATTTACGAATGCGATAATAAGCAGGTGTAAGCGCGACACGCTCTGACTCGGTGTATAATAGAATATGCTGCGCCAATTATTTATATTTGACGAGAAACCGGAGGCGAGTCTCTATTCGTCGGGAAGCCGATATTTAAAATAATAATCAATCTCCGGCCGAGATTGCCAACTCGGAATAATAATAACTCTTCTCTCTCGCGACTGTATGTGAGAGTTTCAAAAGTACCAGTGATATACACACACAGTGTGTCCAGTGGCAACTTACCGTAGTCGTAATGCACTTTTAGTACATTAACCGGGAAAGTTTTTGTTTTTCATTCATCGAGAGAGGACGGTAATAATAAAAAAACAAAACGATAAGCGATAAACAGTGTTAAAGATTATTATTAATTTCTCGAGAGAGTGCGGTTGGTACGGCACGCAATTTGCATTTTTTACGGACCTCGGAATGTTAATAAACGCATCCACGTCGAGTAATAGGATTTTGCGGAAAATCGCATTACAAAAAAAAAAACGGAAGGAGAATTATAAAATCGCACTCGGAGAGTCTCGTAAAAGTTGCCGGTCTCTCTCGCGAGCAAGTATAACGAGCGCGCTCTTCTTCTTTCTTATCGTATTTAATTAGTCGAATCAATTGAAAAAAATCAATGTACAAGAAGTCTAAGTATGTCTCAACAAATATAAGTTACATAAATGTCGGAATAAAATCCACTCTCGAGAAAATTATATGTGCATTTTTTCGAAATCTACATCGTCGAAACGATTTGATTTGAATCCTTGGACGAAAATATCGCTGAAATTTGGTAGTATAAGATCGCGCAGGCGAGGCTGTATAAACAGGGTACAGAGCGAAACGAATAAGAGAAATACGAAGGAGAGAGGAGACGCCGGGAAAGGAAGAGAACGACGAAGAGGTCGCACTTGACTTTGCCATACGAACGCGGCCTCGGACTACTCGCTTGTCGTATGATCTCGCGACAAGAAACTGGTACCTGCTGGCGCACAATTAAGCTCGCAGGTAAAGTAAACGGATCCCGTATATGCGCAGCCCCTCTGTCGCGGCTGCTCCCCGTCATATACTATCGAGGATAATTGCTCTATTATACTCGCGCGTTCGCAAACTCGCGCGAGTAATCGCTACCGCACTCCACGTGTTTGCCGACGCAGTTTCGAGTGGTACACACTCAACTGCTTGATATTGTGTGTTTTGTTTCTCTCCGCGTATATGCGTTCGCTAATGTGAAATCGAGCTCGATGAAATAAGAGACGTTAACGTGCGATTTTACGGGTTAGAATTATGCGCAAGCGTATATTAGTACATGAAGTTTGAATATAACTGCGAGATAATATTACGATTTGAAAAAATTATAAAATAAAAAATTATAAAATTGTTGCGATAAAACATTGCACTGCAAGAGAGTGAGAGAATATGTTCTGTAGTTTTGCCACAGAAAATCTCGTGTAAAAAAAGAGATATTTTTCATCGGAACGATGTAAGCCGGTGCTTCAATAGAGACCATGTGTGTTGCGTTTCCGCGACGCGTGTTTAAATTTTAAAATCGCACACAAGAGCGTCACATCCACGATTTAATGTTAATCCTATACCGTGAACATGTGACTTTACGGCGGGACGTGTATTTGAATTTTTATTTTCTACTTTTTCCACCTCGCTAGTTCAAGCTGCTGACTCGGAAGTAAAAGAATGCGATGTTACACATATGTACAGATATGTGATATCGTATAAGCAACATATCGGCGATATCACTGAATATCATCTTCAAAAATGTTTTATCGACCGAAACAGAGATACGTGTACTTGTACAAGCCATACTTTTGTGGATAATCTGTTCACTGAAACGATAAAAACAAAACAATAAAAACGATAAAAACCAAAACACAAGAGATATCGGTAACTTGGACGTTAGCCTGAGTGCTCCAAATGTCGATCAAATAAGAATTTAATAAACCACGTTAAAAATTTTATATACCTTTATAATACTTTCAACAATTTGATATTTCAATTTTTTCGATTAATGCAGATACACATGCGCGTGTACGTTAAGGTAAATTCGCAACAATGCGAATTTTTTTTCTGCGGTTCAAAATACGGGGGTTACATCGCGAAATTCTGTCTCTACGCAAATCTGTGTTTTTTAACTCGCGGAGAGGGGGAAAAAAACTGGCGAAATTAAATAAAACTGCGCATTTCTAGTTTACGCGATAAACAAATATTTTTTTCAGACAAATAAACGCCGAGACACGACGATATATAGATTTCCCTGCGGTCCTAACTGGGGGTATCGTATAACGCGCGCGCGTATGAGCGTGCACTCGAACTACGGCGGATTTACCGGCGCAATACAGCAATCGACGCGCGTTTCGGCAGTTTGCATACTCGTCGAGACGATTAAACCTACAAATCGAGAAGCGACATAGACGTAATTGCTTTTCGCTGCGGGGATCGATGCCGCGTATTTGTCCAGTCTAATTAGGTTTTCCAAATGCGCGTCGCGAGTATTGCGGACCAAGCGTGACTTTCCATTATCCGTTGATATTCTGAAAGTTAGCCAGTTCGTCGAACGAGTCAAAGCGGAGAGACAATGTGATGAGGAACGCTTCGCCGGATAATGTTCGCTTCGTAGATTATTAATCGTCTCTCGTGTACAGAACGTCATAAAGCTGTGAAAGGTCGTTAAAGGATTTAACGCGGAGAAATTTATTATAATTAAAAAGTCTCGCAATATCTTTTTATTTTTTAATGTCGCGACGCTTTTATCGCGAAATTAGTTGGCACATTTGTTAGAACATTTTTTTCTGGCAGTTTGCGGATCTTCTCCTATTTGTTAAAACAAAATGTTGATACAATAGTAGGATAACATGAACGCTCGGAAGTGGCGATGCGTTTTTTTTTTTTTTTGTTAGCAAACAAAAAACCGAACAGAGCCGAAAGAACGAGAATAAAGAATAAACAGTTAAAAAGGATTATTGAAAACCTGAATGTTCGCGCGGGAAGAGCACGAGCGGTCGCGCGGCGGAAAGACAACGACGAAAACAACAAAAGTAAAAACGACGCAGCGTATCTGTAATTACACGCTTCGGAGCGACAAAGCAAGCTCACGGCAAGAAAAAAGCAAAGAGCCAACAAAAATATTAAAAGGTCCCGGTCACGCGAGCGGATCGCGATCGCGACGGAAGGGAGAACGGCAAAGGACCGTACGGAAAAAGTAAAGAGAATATTAAAAAACCTCCACGAGACGCTCTCCGTTTGGACGGAAACGCGCGGGAAAATCGCGCAATTACTCGGCAAACACACACCGTTGCATAATCAATCCGATTTGTCGCGCGGCGTGGCGTTCTCGCGGATGCTTAATTCAATAACGTATCGATATCTTTGAGAGTGTCAAAGAGTGTCAAATTGACTTTCGCATTATCGACTTCTGATAACCGAGAACAATTTTTTTTTTTTTTTTTTTGTTGCGGTTACGCGAAGTGACAGAAGTTAATAAATCATAAACACAGGCGTTTGTTGTGCAAATATGTATTTTATAATTGTTGTGTGAACGCACACACAATTATATAAGTTAAAGAAAACCATTATTAGACTTAAAAAAAAAAAAGAGCTGAAGCATCCGCGGAGAGTTCCTGTTTTTGCCTCTTCTCGATCTGTTGTCTCGCGTGCCGACGATCTTCTCGCTCCGATAAACGCACCGTCCGTGTAATAATAAGCGCGTCACGCAAAAGACATCCGCCTCTTATTTCCTAATCTCATAATCGCGCGAAGTAGTCCTCGAGACGTTTACATATCAATCCTGGGATTCTTCTTGAAAGCGCGGCATCGCCCGCGAGAACGAGGCCGCTGACGCGTTTTTCCTGTTCGGCCTCTCTCCGCCTCTTCCGACGTGTGTCGTGACGATCTTCATCGTCACAGTTTTATTCAGGTACGCGCGTGCCAGATAATTTCAGCAGATAATACACACGAGAGATCTCTCACTCACATCGGATCGAGCACCGAAAATAACTTTGTTCCAGATTCCGCGATTAGAAGTTGTCGATAAAGCGCAGATGCGCGATATTCGACATTTTTCGAGTTATCTGAAAAACGCCTCGACAGCGTTTTTTGGAAATCGGTAAAACTCCTCTCGTCTTGTCGAATTCGCAGCTCCGCTAAATACTCGCGTATATTTTTTTTTCTCTCAAAAGAAAGTCCTTAATCCCCCGAGTAACTGCAATATCCAGCCATTCGATAATTCGCAAGCACTTTGCGCGGAGTAACAAGAACGAAGTTCGGCTGTCGCAGAGTTGATGATTTAACACGGTAATGTTCGGTCTCTATGTATCTTACTTCATACGTAGTCGACATCATAGACGTATATTCGAGTACATACTCACGAGCGCGGAACGACGTCATGGCATCCGGCCAAAAGCGCCGACCAAATACCTCTTAACATGGGCGAATATATATTTTTTAACGCTCTCTTCGGTCTCTCGTCTCTTTTTTCTTCTTCTTTTTCGTCGTCGTCGGTCTTCTTCTTCTTCTTCTTCTTCTTCTTGTACGTGTACAAGCGCGGAACCGTGACGAGTTGCCGCAGAAGACGTACGAGCGTTTGCCGGAGGCGTTTTGCGGCGAGATGCCCTCTTCTCGAAGAAGTTGCGCGTTTGCGCTAGCGTATCTTTGAACGCTTCGCTGTGTTTACCGTGGAAATAGTACGTCTACCGTGGAGAGAGAGACGTGGTTGGCAAATATGTAAATTCGAATATTCGTGTCTTTTATTTTCTCGAGAAATCGCATCACATCTCTCCGCGATCGATTAAAATTTTAACATCTATCGTCGTGTTTGCCGAAATAATCGAAGTCAAATCGAAACTCATTCATTATTCAACCGCGTTTCGAAAAAAACAATAAAAATATTAAAGAAACACTATTTTTGCCGATGCGCTTGCGCGTGTATTTATCAGAAATAACATTTGTCTATAGCTTTCTTTGCCGCGTATTTTTATGTACTTAAAGCAATGACGATTCTTTGTCTGTGCGACTCGCCGAGTTTCTCGATTTGCAGAGTCGTGTCTGGCTTCTAGAGCACGTCGCAGACAGATTAAAACGCTTTGCTCATTACCCAGTCCTGCGTTAATTCACCTCCCCATTATTTGCGACAACCACGAGAGGTAGATAATGCGGAGAGAAAGCAGAGATAGATAGAGATAGAGAGATAGAGAGAGAGAGAAATACTATTTATTACAAACTCTAAACCCCTTGCTCGAATCCCTCGGGTGCCAACATCGAACTAAATAAGTACATATTATTTGTATATAGAAGTAATATCCAAGGTACACGTGCACAGATATACCTCCCAGCGCTGGGAGATATCTGCACGTGTATTTTGGATATTTCTCCAACAGCATAACCCCTAAGATAACACTATATCGAGAGAGAGAGAGAGAGAGAGCGCTCATGCAAATATTCGCATTAAATTTACAAGGTTATCAAATAAGCCATTTTCGATGTTCGCGTGGCGCCGTGGATATTGATGGCGGCGCCACATTTTTCCCCAACCGATGCGATGAAATTTCTCATCATCAAATTCCACAAGACGTGCGTTCTCGTCACATTCCCGCTATCAATTTAGTCCGATACGCGCCCCGATGTATAAAATATCGTTTTCCCGTGTTTTACGATTTTGGAAACGCCGATGTCAGCGAGGATAAGAAAAGTGGGAAGGGATGTATTCGGATCTTTATCTATGGATTCCGGCTGTTCCAAGGGACGGTGTGGGATCGTCGAATCTGAGCCGCGTAAATTAGCCTTTATCTACTGTCACACCGCAGGCGGCCGGTCCACGTGGACGTTCTTTCCCGTGCTCTCTCTCTCTCTCTCTCTCTCTCTCTCTCTCTCTCTCTCTCTCTCTCTCTCTCTCCTCTTCTCTCAACTCCCCTCTTTGTTTTCCACGAGTGCTCTGCCTAATAAACGCATCTACCTAGCCGCTCGTTCGCTCCTGAGCCTCGAGAGCAAATCTCGACTCAGACGCATAAATAGCGTCCCTTCGTGTGTCTCTCTCTCTCTCTCTTTCTCTTCTCTTCTTCTTGCCACTTCAAGACGTCCTTTTGCACCGCCTTTCGCCCCGCAACGCGCCGCGCCACGCCGCGAAGCAGTTTCATGTTCTCCGTCCGTAACTTCGCGCCTTGTACCATTCGTGCCTCCCGGCACTTTGCGCTGCCTAAGCCGTTTCTCGGTGTCGCGATCATCGTTGACACCGCCAGCGCAAACTGCTTCCACGAAGGCGCCTGTTTCCGCGGCGATGTTCTGGAAAAACGGCGGAAACGCTGAAACCGAGAGAGAAGCACGTACCGGAGATTTGGCCAGAAATTATTACACCGTATTCTCGCAGATTTGGTGCGGGACAGCTGCGCAAAATGTTCTTAAGCAACATTTGTTGTGAAAGAACGAATTTTTTTTAAATATCTGAAACCTTCGTCTTCGATCGCGCGTTTTTCTATCCGCGTGCGAAAATCACTCGCAAAATGAAGTGCAAATGTTTTCCGTTGCGAAAACTTGCTAAAAGTCGAGCGTGTCAAATTCATAATGGCAAGCTGTTCGCTCCGATTATAAGACGCGACAATATCGGCGATAACATCGGGCACAAAAATAAAAATTGACAAAGAGAGAAGTAAAAACGCGCGATGCACCGTTGAGACTCAAGAAAAGATGGACAAAGACAAATATGAGATGGAAAAGTAATCCAGACGAGAGAGATCATCCCTCTGTGGCATTGTGTTGTCGCGCACAATGCATTTTGCAAAATTCAAAGAGTCTCGGGAAATGAGAAGAGAGAAAGCAAGAGAAAGAGAGAGAGAGAATGAATGAACACGAGAATGGGATCTTTCACTGAACATATGTGAATTATCATGTGAGCGGATTTAATAGGCCAGTTAACGAAAAGACCGTAAAACATTACGAGAGAAATTAATATTTCTCTTTAAATTATTTCTCGCGGAATTGCGGAATTTTCATTTTGCGATGCGTATTATTCCCTCAAACAGCTATCTAGAAGTTTCGCACGTTAATAAACACATTCCACAGGATTGTATAACACCCGGTATATTATTGCTCACAATATTGTTACATAATTATTCTCGCTATGGCTACATACATAACTTTATTATTATTCTCTCCCCGAAAATTTCATCGTGTTTCGTGAGAAAATAGTTGCAAACACGATTGTGTGTATACAGATGAACGGATATAGTTCCGCGTGGAAGTTTGCGCAGACGAAATAGATATTCTCCGCGACGAGCGGAATATGTAACGAATACATGCATAAATTTTCATTTAAATCCGGCACTCGCACTCGTTCTCGTTACGCAAGTAACGAGACGCGGATTATTTCCGACGTTTATCGCGACGCATTAAGCCGGAGCGTACATCAGATAAGATACGTTTCTGCGCGCGAGAGCGCAAATCTCGATGTAACACGAGCATACAATTTGACGGTCAACGTGCTTAGCTTTGTATATTCAAGCGCCATTAAATCCCTCAATTAACGTCTCATGCATCTTGCAACGCAGACGCATTAGCGACTCGGAGTGTCACACGTATATATCTCATAATCTCTCGGTGTAAAAGTCAATTCTATCTGATTTTGTGCCAGTAATAATAATAATAATAATAATAATAATAATAATGTTAAGATCAACGTCTAAAATTTAAAGTCTTTTATTTATTTTTTACGAACAACGTCGGTGATGTATATCGTGTTTTCTTTTGTTATACGCCCTGTGCAATTGAAAATACAAGACACGTGTTTGTCCGTCATCGACGAAAGCTCTCGACAAAAGTCGTCTCAAACGTATTGAACTCGGCGGTCATATATTTATCATTCGATCGCTCGGAGGAGAGATTTTGCGGATGAGTAACTGAAACCGTCGCGATCGTATCGATCTCGACAACACACAGGCTTGACGCTCGATATCACGGGAGACGATCAAAATCCTGAGAGAGAAAAAGGAAAGAGAGAGAGAGAGAGGAAAAAGAATGAGACAGAGAACGATCGGGTCGCGTTTGTACTTGGGAGCACACGGACACGCGTGTAATCGGAAATCCCACCGGTGCGGAATCCACGGGATAACGAGTTCATTGTCGTCGGGGGCGTAAATCTCGCGCGTGAAAAGAACACACGATAAAGTACCGCCCACGTGGTCGAATCTACGCTCTTTCTAGCGATGGGACCGATCACCCACTCGTGTGTAACGTCAAAAAATGATTTGAACTTGCATTTTATGATAAGAAATGCGAAAGGAGCAAAATTTTATCTTAGTAGATTTCTATTTATGTCCTCTGCTTAAACAGATTTATTTATTTTTCTCTCGTAATTGAAAAACTTTTGGAGAAAGAAAAACAAGTGACATTAAATTACGAGCATTGTGTGTGTTGATACTATGGAAACTAAGAGAGTGTTTGTAGAAGAGTTTCATAGAAAGGGGTTGACAAATAAATGATTGCGTGTAATTTACTCGACTTGCGAAAGTAGGTGTCGGTTCGAGGGCCATTGCTACGTACACGGTGGGAGGATAGGGCGCCTACGTGATTCCGTTAGTATTTCAGAAAAAGACCGAAAGCAGGAAGGCCAAATCTCAATCCGGTTGTGTTAGAGGGGAAGCAGAAAAGGGATCGAAAATGTGTCTCCCCCTTTCTGTGGAAGTTATTCTCTTTATAAAGGAGAGATTTCTATAGAGACCTCGAGAATTGAAGGTAGTTGGGGGATGTAATTGGGTCCGACTGTGTGTTACGCCAGTAAGACTGATTGGCGTAGCAATTTTCGACAGTTTGGCTATTAATAATAATAATAATGGCGCCTTTGAGAAACTTCAACAATTTTGAAGCGTAGACACGAGACGATCTCTTGGCTTACGATTATGTGTAATTTCTGCGTCGCGAAAGCGGCGCCGTGTCGAGACAGTTTGAAGCTGGAGAAAGTTCGCAATTAAAACGCGCAACACAAAAGAGACCACGCGATTTTACATGAATTGATAATAAGAACAAATTCGAGAGAATATTATTTTTATTTAGATTAGCGTTAAAAAAAGAAATCGAATATCGCGCGCACCTCTCAGATTTTGACGAATGACAAGAATCGATTACTGTGCTAACAGCATCGAATGATCAAATTCAGCTGATGCGCTTCTCGACGAGTGCTGCGCATTCAAGAAGATTAAAAATAGAATACACGCGGGAAGAAACCTAATCGCGCGCGCGCTGTGCTCGCCAAGTCGTTTCGAATTTCATGTCAATATTTTTTGCCGGTGGTCAGGCAGTAAGTTCGGGCGAATTACATCGATATGATAGCCCGATTCCTCGAAGAGAGCGAGGGACGAAGAACTCGAGACAGAGAAGGAGAGAAGAGGGGAATCCGAGTCTCGGGTTTCGGACGGATGATGGTCCGTCAGGAATGAAAGCGAAGCGGAGCGAAACAATTTAAAGAAGAGATACGGATAATAAGACTCGGGGTGGACGATTCTCCTTATTGTGCGGCTCTCCGCGTGCGGTCCACCCCGCGCTCCGAATAGATCTCCCGCTGCGGAGAAGGAGGCTCGGGGAGCAGAAGACTCACCGAAAATCCGTGTCTTGGATTATAAGTTATGGTTTATGAGTCGGAGTTTGCCGGGAGGAAAGGGGGCGGTGAGGGAGAATCCGGTCTGCGCGCGGAGGTTGCGCTTCCGCTCGCGCTTCCTTTGCTCGCTTTGCTTCGCTTTCACGCTCGAGACTAAATCTCAAGATTCTCGACGCGATCTTCACAATGAACATCGCTCGACGCTATAAATTACGATATCAAGAAACATATACAGCGAAGAAAAAAAAACTATCTTTGATTATATTTACGAAACGTCGTGATTTGAATTTCTTTCGCAATATTTTTTTTTTTTTTTTTTTATTCTCAACTATTTCTTCCATTCTTCAACGCGAATAATAAATGTTTTGCTTCGATCGCCAGAGGTATAAATCCGCCCTTACATCGTCTCGCGGTGTTGAACATTTATTGGGTGTTCCCTTTCGTGTTACTGTCGCGTATATGCACACAGCATTTCTCTCTTTCTCTCTTTCTCCTGTCGAATAATACGTCAGCAATTTTATGACGCTATGCAAAAACGGGTATGCGAACGACCGCCGGTTTATGGAGCGATACGTGTCCACATACGTTTCAGCTTTATATCTCATTTCAAGATCGTATATCTCGACGCACAATGCTTATTATGCACCTGGTCGATGTAGATTACAGAGACAACAATGTCGATCTTACTTCTCGCTTTATTAACTACGCTCGTTAGCAGTTCTTTAATTTAAAGAGAATGATATACAAAAAAAATAAAAAATGCAATACGTGCGATTTTACATCGCGCGACTTTTAATCCACTTTAAAGCCTTTGATTTCTACGTGTAAAATACGTATAGATCGACGTTTGTTGTCGCACCATTATTGTACGTGTGACAGAAAAGAAGATCAAAGATGCAGAAATAATGAATATATTACCAATTAGCGAGGTTTGTCGCGATCGCGTTTTCGAGCGAAAGTGTCGAGCGTAACAAAGCAAAGCCTGATACAACCTTTTCATCACTCGTGTCACGAACGTTTTGCACACAATACGGTCATTAAGCTTTTAAATCGTGCCACAGAGATGCGCATACATTGTCACGCGGTGACCGCATCGGCAACTTTGCGGATGCTGTGTGCATCGTTGATACATATGCTTAATATTGGAGCATACACACACACAGACAGAACTTCGCCGTTTGATATCTCCCGAGCCGCCTATAATGCGCAGTCGCATTTCAAAGTGTAATGTCCGGCCCGGAGGTGTGTTACCATCTTTGAAATATTCCGTTGCCGCTGTAAATCCTGGAAGCCGTGTTAGCTCGGCAAGCTGACGCGGTTTCCCTAGAGAAGAAAAAGCAAAATCCAGCAGCATCATATATTTGCGATTAGAGAAGCAAAGTCGATAGACGATTCAACCTTTTACATTTTCTGATATCCCTCGTTTTTTTTTTTTTGCATATTATCTAGCGATTATGGCGAGAAAGCTTTCAGCCATTTAAGTCGCAAATATCACCGCCGTGATATACCCATTAAAGCGCTTTATCGTACACTCGAGATACGCGCGGTACGCGCAACGTTTCTCGAGAAGGCCCTTTCTACCGGCGCTGTCCGCTGCAGAGAATCCAGTCTTTAACCTCAGAAACCCCGCCCCGAACATAAATCGTTGTCTCGAAAGTCTTTATGAGATACGTCCGCTTTATTGCTATTAATTTTCCCGCGTTGAGCATGTGTTGTAACATTTTTAACGTACGCGCGTTTAATCGCGCGCGATTAAAGTTATAAAAAAAAAAAAAATCTCAAAGAAATGATTAAAACCACTGATTAATTTGCGAGGAAGAATTTTCTTTACTTATTTATTCACTTTTTTTTTAATGTTAAAATGTTAGATATATCGAGTGTTAAACAAGTGTAAAACACGATAACTTATTTGTGAGAGACTAATTCATTTGCCGCACGTTTTCGGTGGTGTACCGCCTTTAATTAGGCTTTTGTCAGCTCTCGTCGGAGTCCGCGCGCAAAGCCGCAAGCGCGATTAAGCAAGAACTTCTCGCAGCGTACGGTAGCGGGTAGAGTGCCGACACGATCCGGAGGAAGGCAGCGGAGTAGTAGTACAACCCCGACGATCATTCACGCCCGGGGGTCTCCGCCGGTATCACGTAGGTATTCATCGTCTGCGGGCGACGAGTATGATTTAGAGGGAGGGCCGCGGGACTACCGCTGCGCCTGCGGGGCCGCCGCGATGTGTGTGCCCCTGGAACACGTCCCCCCCTGTATATGCGAAATCTCCTCTATAGCCAGCGAAAGAATACCTCGCGTTGATTGGAACGCAGTTATCGCTCGGGTATATACAACGAATTGTATATAGAGGGGAGACGCTTGATTGTGCTTTTTCCGGCATGCGGGTTTTAAATCTAATCAAATCACCGCGAACGATATTCTCCCCACAATCGCGGAAGAATATATAGAAAAAAACATTAGTTCGTTCGAGAACAAAGATTCGCCGAATTCACACCTTCGTCTTTTTTGCAGACTGCTTTGCGCTCAATTAAGAGACAGATTACGAAGTTGCGAAAATTGTAGCACACTCGGGCAGCGGATGTAAAACATAACTTCCTAACAGTTTTCTTCTGCCGGAATCCACACACGCAAAAGTCTTTTTTTATTCAACATTAGAATCGAGTTTATTTATTTAGTGAGTGAAGACAGTTTCCTTATCGTGTTAAATTCTCTCGAGCTTTAGGATCGCGTTCCAAAGCATCGAAGCGTCTTCTATCGAAATATATATATATATATACACATACACACGTGTGCCTCGAATTCCCATTGCAGAATGCAGTTGGAGACAAACGTATACAGTGAGGAACTGACGGGTCGAAGGGAGTTGCGCGACTCGAGAGAGAGATGCGCGCGCGGTGGGTCGGCACGGGGATAGGGTAGGATACATCGGGGAGTACCGATTATGTATCTCAATCATGGGAAACTACCGGGGCGGGAATCGGAGCTCGGCGGCCCGGTGTAACCGTGCTGCCCCGCGGCCGCGACATGTGAGGTCCTTTATGTTCTCTCTTTCTCTCTGTTGCTCCCTGTTCCTCGTCCTGCCTCGGCCTACTTGCCTGGCGGCTTGCCTGCCTGTGCCTGCTTGTCTGCCTGGCCTGTCTTTCTGTCTGTCGAGCCTGCTCTCTCTCTCTCTTCCGTGCCGACAGCAGCGTCTCTCAACTATCTCTCGGAAGTCTCTAGACAGTCCGGTTATGCCGTGATTGGCGTCGAGGGTCTAAATATAAAAACAAAAACGATATGCTCGCGATTAGAGCAATTTTGGCACGTGGCCGACTAGAATACCGGAATATATCCTTCACCGACGAGCCCTTTAAAGTGTTGACTCGGTGATTAGAGTGTGATATTATGAGGCTCTCTTCCTTCGAGAAACGCTGACTGTTCAATCTCATGATAGTAATTTACATTGACACGTTCGCAAAATTACAGAAATTTTTACAGTTTTCTTATTTCGAAGTTGAAAACGAGAGAGCAGTGCTATTGCAAATGCAAGGAAACCCGTCGGACTCGGTTTTAATTCAGATTAATTCTTCAGATACCGCGGAGAATAAATTTCTCGAGAGAGAGAGAGAGAGAGAGAGATGTATATACACGTAAACGTCGTTGTAAATTCTTCTCCTTTATATTTACGACGGCAAACTTACAACGGTTCGCGCTTATTGACAGAGTGTCGATAACTGTAACGGCAGTAACAACTGCGTCCTTAGCGTGCTTCTTACCCCATTGTAATAACCTCACCTGTTCTTCTCGTTCAACGGCTGCCCGAGTTTATACGCGATACGCGCGCACCGCGCGCTTGATAAATGCACCTTCGGAGAGTTGTTTTTCGATGGGCGAGAGAGAGGCGGCTTCATAATGGATTTTACGATCGTCGCGCGCGTCGTTTTTTCCCTCGCGCCCTTCTATATAGCTCATATTGCGCGCGCCAGAAAACAAAAAAAAACAAGAGGCACCGAAAACATTGCGTATAAATCTGGTATATTTGGACATCGCGACCCAACGCACGAGGTGCGCGCATCGATGCGAACTTCCTCCGCATTGCCGGAGGAAGATAAAGCCCCGTTGCGGAATCGCGAAACTGTTTCGCGATTACAAAGACGATATTTTGCCCGTTCCGAAAGCAGATAGATAGCGGAAACTAACTGCTACGCGAATCTCGATCGACGCGGCGTAGCTCCGTCGTCGGTGATACGTCGATATCAATCGACGGAGATGCAACGAAGGAGAGCAAATGAAGTACACGCCAATCACAATTTGCACACTCCATTTTCCCAGTTAAATACCCGGTGATACAGTGATTAATCCAGTTGGGTCAAAGTTACTTTCGAGTTTTTATGACCAAATTGCGTTTTTATGACACTTTATTTTGATTTTTTACATGTGTTTCTATGTATATCATATATGTATGTGATGTGGATGTAAAAAATATTTCGTATCCAATTTCGCGCGCGTGTATATTTTTTGGAATTTGTAGAATCATTCATATATTTACTCTCTCGGAAAATAAAATAAAAAAAAAATCATCGCTTTTATAAGCACCAATTACAGAGTTTCAGAAGTGAATGTTTAAGTGATCCGATCGGAAAAAAGCTATTTGCGCGAACCGAGAGCTTAAAAAAAATCCCGAATCTGATTTATTTTTATGGCGCTTTTTTTTTATTGCTTATTTTAGATATCGCCTCGTTCCGTGCTCGAAATATCACGGGAGATGTGAAAGTAATGCGAGAAAGATCGATAATCCTTTCGCGTGCAGTCACCTCCAACGAAGAGCGTAATCGTCACTTGATCGCGCGCGGATAAAGGCGAACAACAGCGAAGAGGAAAGGGATGGTAATAATTTCGATCGTGTGCGCGTTTCTCGCGAGCGCGGCGAAAGGGTAATTATTTTCTTTGGCAATCGACGGCTTTCGCTAAATAGACTCCCGGGAGCACCGCTCCGGCTTCGGTTCGCAAATACGGTCGCGGGTGGATAATTGCTTTTTAACAACCCGCGCATCCTCCGACAACGGCAATTAACCGCGACGGAAACCCTCGGGTTTGTCAGTGCGCCGAAGACGAGCATTCGTGAAAGTCGAGCGACCGCCTGCCGACAGAGATGCACGGCGTTGGGGAAAAGTTCGGGAGAAAAAGGAGAATAAACGTCACCGCTTGTCTCCCGTGGAAATAAATTTCACGGAAACCGGAGCTCCGGAGCCGCGAAAGCCAAACGAGTTCCTTTTCACGTGGCGGAAAAGATAAAACGGTCATTCGAGGCGCGCGTGTGTGTGTTTGTGTGTAACGCGGCGTTGAGATTCGCGAAATATTTTCTTTTCGCAAAAACCGTTCGACTAATAAAGATGCAGCGCTTTTTTTTTCGACCGTGTGCGTGCGCGGAAACTTCAACTGCGCGGATAGCTGTCATATTCAGGAATGTATTGGCTTTTTCAGTGAAAATTAAAGCCGGTGAATGCGCTTTTGCTCTTTTTTTTTTGCCGTACGGTGTTATCTAAACGTGCCCGGCGCGCTTCTATCAATCGATGAACCGAGCAACGCGCGCCGGACGCTAAATGACCCGAGAAACAAACTGCTCGTACACGAGCGGTTCGATTATTTTCACTTACGTGATGCTCATTTGCAAACTTCAGCGGTTTTTTTTCCTATGCATAATATCAACGCGTATTTTATGTAAAAAAGAAAACTATTCTCCAGAATTCTTTCGCCTTATTAACTTTCGTCGCTCTGGATTTGAATTCGTTTTTGCTTGCGTGTAACACTGACTTCAATTCCGAACGTCTCCATAAATTAATGCGCGACAGCGCCGAGTGACTATGCATTTGTTATAAATGAACGGGAGAATATTCAGAATCGAGGACGCCGTCAGCGGACTAATTAATCGATTCTAGTCGGTCGTTCGCTCCTCTTCGAAAAATTATACGGACTCGGTTATTACAGACGACGGATGGAAAAATGGGAGCTAATCAGCGTCAAGCTGATCCCCGCCGCTGCGAGGGATATAGTGAAGTTACCTTCGATCCTCCGCGACGACGCTCCGTGGACCGTAGGGAATTCGGTCGATTTCTTTTTCCCGTCGAACGCTCGCGGTGAAAGACCGCCGCCACGTCTCACGGCCGCCTAATAGAAAATGGGGAAATCCCGCGGAAAATGCGCCTGTCGGGAAATGCGCCGGGTTTACGTACGACCGGAGTTTTACGGTCGCCGCGATCATTTTCCAGCCGCCTGGCTCCATTTTGCGGAACAGTCGCGCGGTGTGTCGTTAACATACGCGTTTGTATACACGTTCCTCGGAACTTCGCCAAAGCGCGGCACGTTAATCTCGTTCTTATTCGCGCGAGAGATTCCGAGAGGATTGGCAGCCTTGCTATAAGGGAGCATGAGAGAGAGAGAAAGAGAAAACGAGAGACGAGTTCCCGCGGGAACGAGAGATGAAAGTTTCTCGCTTTCATGCTGTGTTGTCGTGTCGTCGTCCCAAAGTATTTCAGTCGCGTCTAGACTGCGCGGTTATTTCACTGTGTCTTCTTTCGCGTCTCTTTGTGTCGTGTTGTCTTTCTCTTTTGCGCGCGCGATCGCCGCACCCGTGCAAATCGTCCGGCGAAGAGATGAAGACACGCCGAATTGCCGAGCAATTGGGTCGCAATGTCGTCGGGAATCGCACGTATGCGAAGTATCTTGAGAGATGAAATGTACAGAACGAGAGAACCGTTCTGCGATTTGGTTCTGCGAGGTCGAAAATGCACAGTTGCGCTGTAGTTTAGTTTTGTTTTCAAATACAAAAGATAGTGCACAAGCACGATGAGAGACACAAAATATAACTGATTTATTTCTGTTAAAGAAAGAACGTGGAAAAAATTTAAAACACCAGTAGAGATAAATTTTTTCATTACAATAAAATAATTTACAAGATTACATAAAGTTTCGAGCTTCAATTTTGAGAGAAACTCGTGGAACTTTTTATCTCCGCGGTAACAAATATAATTTATTACCAAAGTATATACATTGTTTATCAAGCTGCATTTGAGTTATTTAAACAAAAGCTCCGATATTTGTTGCAATTAGTTCAATTGTCAATATTAAATGCTTCCACAATTGGGCGTATAATATATGAATTTCGAAGTAATAACATAATAATAACAACACAAAATAAATAATGAGATCTATTAGTATTGTACATTTCTCCCAATCACATGCTCATGAAAAATCTATTGGTTTCATAATCGAAGCAACAAACACCAGCCGCGAGGATCGTTCCCCGTTTTGCAAAAAAAAAACAATTTCGAGGCGAGCTGTAGTCTGTCGGTCTCACGACAACAGCTGTATGTCTTCCTTATCCCCCGTTATATATGTCCACTCGACATACCGCAATCTGCTCGACATGACGGCCGTCGCGTCTCGCGGCCCGCAAATCTCGTTTCGGTCTTTTCTTGCCGGAGCCGCAAGCGGCTGCGATCAGCGATGTCCGCTGGCGCAAACTTTCCTCGTTATAACCCGGGTATTCGCGGCAAGTACTCGAGAAGGCGAGACGACGGCGGCAGCGGCGGCGGCTGCAGCTGTCATCTACGCGGTCTGATGAGAACCGCGGGGATGCGAAAACTTGCCACGCCGTCGTCGAGAGAATAGCGGCGCGCCGAAAAGAGAGTCTCCTCTTTTTATCGCGATACTGATCGACATCGATCGATCGCCTAGCCGTCGACTTCTTCGTCGACTGTTCGCGCCTGTGCTTTTGCTTCTTCCTCCCGAACTAGGAGGCATTGCCGAACTTGCGAGACGTTTCTTATCGCGCATGCTTCGCGCCGCAGAAACTCGATATCGTGTTACAATGCAAAAACCGAATATTCAGGTTCAAAGGAACGAGATATATATATATGTATATGTTATTAATAACATATTTTTATTATTTTATTTTATTTTCTTATTAGACTTCAGAGCCTGAAGATTCTTTATTAATTGTTATTTTATTTCATTTATTTGTTCTTACACATGTGTCTGTTATATTAGATGTTAATGAGAGATACATTTATTAATATTATATTAATTTAATTATATATTTTACATTTTTGAATTTCTAAACTCTCTCTTTGTATAACCATATCCAATCAGAAGTTACATATCTTCGTCGAATGCTAAACATCGCTCAAATATTACTTTACATTGCTTTCTGACATCGCTCCTTAATAAATTCGCTCACGTCATCTTTTTCAGTTGCCACTTGTCGGATTCAAAAGTGCGGTGTGTCGCGCACTTCACTTATGTATGTATAATTTTGATAGAGCTGTCCGTCGGAGATCTCCGTCGTGGATCTCTGCGACGTGTATATAATATATCCACGTTTCTCATCGCGTAATCCTCGAAAGGATCGCGCGTCTCGACGTGCGGCGGAGATTATGCCATCTTCGACTTTTTGTTCGCGGAGAGACACAGAGATATAAACCGGTGTTCTCTCGAGATATGTGGAGACGTAACACGTCCATATGCGTCCGCCAGCTGCCGCCGTCGGGAAATAACCACGATCGGCACGTACGTCGTTATTTCTACACACGTGGTGGATTACGGTCGAGGTGTAACCGTCAGGGTGGATTATCCGGTGTTGCTGCGGATCGCCGCGGGTGATCGCACTGACAGTTTCGTGTCTATTAAATGAAGTGTGTGCTCGACTTCTTTTTCTTTCTCTTTACTTCTCTCTCTTTCTCGCCCTTTTTCCTCCCTCTTGAATTTTATTTCGGCAAATTTTTCTGTCAAACACTCTCGCGCGCGCTTTTTTTCAATTATATTTCATTATCGGTTTAATGCAATATAAACAAATAATACTGCAAATATATACTCAATTGAATAAAATTATTACATTAATCACATCGAATTAAATATAATTAATATATATGTATCAATTTGTGACATGTAGCTTATTGATTATTAATTTATTTATTATTATTTATTTGTTTGGCGCGATAAAACGTCAGGCTTGAAAATCCCACGAAACATCTCACGTTAAATAAGATTAAAATCACAAACTCTTGTGTATTTTTCCCTACAGTTTTTTAAAATGTTAAATATCTGAAGAGTGAAACTCCGCGCGCGAGTTACATTTTTGTTAAAATTATTCAAGGACTCCGCGAACAAAAATCTGCATAAATAGAACGTAGAGTCGGCCGCGCAAATAAAAACTGTTACTTGACATTTGCTTACAGGATTTTTATCAACCCTTGCATTGAAAGCTCGTTTTTTTTCCGCGCAACTTTTTTCTCGTGTAAGCTTCACACGTTACCGCTCGGAGTCCCTCAGTTATACAAAAAAAAAATAAATAAAACAAAGAAAACAAAAAACTAACTCGGTAGAAGTTAGTATCCACTGATGTGATGCGCTTCGCTCCCGTGGGTTAGTTTCAGTTCGCGGCTACCCTCTTCGGAGGATGTGACGTCATCCCCTGCGCGCTGTTCGCCGGCGGCGATAAATGGAAAATAAAAGGAGAACCACTCGTCGCGCCCTTGTCCGAGCGGCCGGCAAGCCCGGGAATAAATCACGATCGAATTGTTCCCCGAGAGAGAGATAGAAACGGAGAGGGATCTCCCCGACCCTAAACGTCGGCGCAGGTCCCTGCCGGAAATTAGAATAACGCGAGCGACGAGCTGCAGCAGCAGCAGCAGCGTCCTCCCTCGGGCGAGCCATTCGCGTATCATCGTAAAAATGCATGTCCAACTGTGCACCCATTTGTTATGATTCGTAACAATTCCCAACTTTGTCTCGCTAGAGAAATAAAAATATATATATATATATATATGCGCGCCTTTTTTTGTCGGAAGTACGAAGCGCTTTTAATCATTTGTGAAAATGTCATAAAAGATAAAAGATGTACACGCAGCGCTAACTTTTGCAAAACAAAAATAGCGTAACAAGAATAGATCGCACCTTTAAACTCGCGGATACGGTCCGATTTCGCTTCGTAAGTTACAAGTGTTTTTTTATATTTTTCGATAGGACGGCGTGGTGAGAGAGCCACGAGTTTTTTTTTTTTTTTTTATAGGGTAGTAATATTGTTTAAAACTGTGATAGATTGCGAGCGTAAAACACATGGCGTGGCGCGATATATTTTTTATTCGCCGCGCTCTCTCGAACCGGGGAAAAGCTCGGATTTTCGGTTTTCCGAAGTAACGAAGCCGAAAAGGGAAAACGCGCGCGTATATACGGACGGGCATATAACATCCACTGTCGCCGCGTCAAAGAGTGAAAAAATTCACGTGTCAAATAAAAAAATTAGCCCCGTCACGTGGGTTGCCGCGGAGCCGGTCGAGTGGATTTTTGCTTGTTCGTTCCCTTCGATTTTCGAAAATACCTACGCGCGAGAACGACGACGTAATTTCATTTCGCGTCAAATCTATCGGTCTTTTCGCCCATTCACTCTTCGACCCGGCGGCTTTCCGGCGCGCTACGGGGTGGTCCTCGCTGTTATACCGGATGTCCTTTCATCACGCGAGATAAAGTTAGGATAATGATAGATTCGCCCGAGCCTCGAATTACACGCGCGCTTACGAAACCACGTTGAAAATTGAAGCGTTCCCAGCGCGGTGAGCTTCGCGAACGTAAATAGATCAAATCGAATTAGTCGAACAGAGCGTAAATGAATTATAGAGGACGTGAAATTACAAAGCGTGTTGACACAGCGTGTCTGTCTATCTGTCTGTCTGTCCTGTGTCAAGTTTGTCTCGTTGAAAATATATGCCGACGAAAAGAAGGATCGGTTTTCGTCAAATGTTACCTCTTGTGAGAGTTTGTGAGCACAGGTGTCGAATATATCGGGGACACCTCGTGTATAACCGCCGTCGAAGTTTATCCGTGGACCCCGAAAACTCATTTCCACCGTCGGTGGCAAACGCTTCGTTAGCGGTAACGCTCGTGCTATACAGGGTGTCCGCGTTTCACGATAGTCTCCCTTTATTCTCTAAATGGCCGTGGTCGCGGGATAAAAAGTTCTTTTACCTTCAATTCTCCCGGCCGGAAGCCTCTAAAATGGACATTCCCATTTCGCCGAAAATCATCTCACTTTTCCCGCTGAAAAGGCCATTTTCACCGAAGAAGATTGTGTGAAAAGAGAATGGCGCGTGCGCTATCTCTTCCCGCGCGCGAAATCGAATATTCGCATTCGAAGAGATCTGAGACCGGATTAACGAACGATTAGAATTTCAAACGACGAATTCTCTCCTTCGCGCGCTATGTGAGGCGTGAAACGAGAGAAAAATAGTCCGACACTTTGCTTAAACGGGAAGAAGGAGCCAGATGGGAGAGTGGGAAAAAGTCAACTTGATTAAAGAGCTGAGCAAGTTCGGATATCCCCGAAGTAGTTGTAAAACAACAAGCGGGAAATGCCTCATCTCTACATTTTTCTTGTTCAAAGCGGCAACAAAAACAAAACTGTGCTTGCTTTCCTATCGAGAGAGTTTGGAAGGAAGTACTCGTGGATATGTGTACAGCAGCGATCTTACGGTTTTCTCTCGTTGTTCGTGTTTCAGGTCCACCCGGTGAGCCAGGTCCGCCCGGAAAGAGGGGCAAGAAAGGAAAGAAAGGCGATCCCGGGGAGTCCGGCCCGCCGGTGAGTATCCGCCGTGCTCTCGTCGCTTCGTATCTCGCGGGCACGCACATATATATGTATATATATACTTTATATACACACATTTATATATATATGTATATATGTGTATATATTACTCTCTGTTATTAGTAGTTTGCACCAATGATATACTGTCGCACGTGCAGTTATGTGTGTGCGAAGTGTGTTTATTAGGGAGCGCGGCAGCTCCATGCATGAAGTAGTAGTTAACGGTTACATACCCTCCCTTGGCCCCTCCTCCTTTTCTCTGCGCTCTCGAGACCGACGACAAGGTAACGCGACAAGACGCGCGATATGACTTATAACGTTGTAAGCGCGCGCGGTCGCGAGAGAGACACGCGCACGCACGGGGAAAGCGGGACAATATCGAAGACACGTTCTCGAGATGAGACGGTTCTGTAAAATGTGGAAAAAAACGAGTAAACTTTTAAAAAATGATCCCGAGCACGCTAGTGTATTAATCATAATCACGGGAATAAAGAAAGAGATGCGCGCCGAGAACTTCATTCTTCTTCCCGAGGAAGGAAAATCTCTTTTTCTTTCTTTCTCTCTTTGAAAATAATTTGCCAGATTATTTCCGAGAGCGTGTCTTCGATACAATCGGTAGTTTTCGAAGGTTTCGCGGAGAGAGTAACAAGGTGATTTAATTGGAGTTTTCTTGTTAGAGGCGCTCCTTGTAACGAAATATCGATGTCGGATGACTCGGCGATTAAAATGCGAGGTAACGGGTTGCGGCGTGTTGCCAGAGGGAAAAGAGGAGTTAATATTAATTCCGCTCGCGATGTCGAAGTATAATACAGTTATGTCGGGAAATAATTAATTACCGAAGACTGTTTCTCGCGCTTTTACAATCCGATCTTTTTCCGAACCCGAAAGGATTGTTTTGTTATTATTTACATGAGGTTTCGGCGCGCCTATTTAGGTAAATTTAAAAACAAAACGCACATAACGGACACGAAAAAAGAAAAAACGATCAAAAAAGCCGAATTTGTCGAGCGATAACATCATCGAGCTCGATCATCGATGTCGAAATACGCGCGTCTATCTCGCTGGGCCGGTTGCGCGCGGCTTCGTGGGTGTTCCGGGAGCGTGCGATCGGATTTCCCGGCGCGATTGGCGATCGAGCGAGCGCGTCGTCGCGTAATCAAAGATCGGATCGGCGCGCTCGTGTGCGTGCGCGCGCGCGCGCGTGCTTATACGCCCGTGGAATATCTAATTGGTCGGAATAATTATCGGCTACGCGATGTATACGCGATGCAGTCTTCCTACGGGACCGTGTGTCGTTCTGTGTGAGTATGTATACACGCGGACTCGAAGACCGATAATATCGCGGGCACGATCGGTCGGCCCCGCGGAATAATCGCTTTTGCATGCGCGCGCGAGAGAGCGTACCCTGAGTTATTCCCCCTGCTCCCCTCCTGTTTCGCCTCCATGTAAACGAGTTTTTAATTTTTTATACCCCTTCTTACAGGGTGTGGCCGGGACGCCGGGCAAGAACGGTTTTCCGGTATATTATTTTTTATTTTCTCTCTCTCTCTCTCTCTCCACACTCCTCTTCTCGCTTCTCTCTATCTGTTTTGTACGTCTCTGTCCGACTACTTGTCTCGCATCTCTTCTCTTGTCACGCATTATTATTTCTCTGTCTGTGTCTCTCTTTCGATCTTTGCTGTTCACATTTCTCCGAGCATCTCATACCGTGACTTTCACCACATTGTCTGTATGTCGAACATGTAACAGCTATTTAAGTATTATTAATGCGTATCATGTAGCCGCTGATGTGCGATTTTTGCTCGTACGGCCTGCTTCTCTTTATCCGCGAGCTGTCTCTCGACCTGGATTCTCTTCCGGCTCTCGATACGGCTGTTCACCTACATTGTCTGTTTTTTTTTTCTTTTTCAATATTGCGTTTAATATCGGCGCGATCCGTGTACGCGCGATCGAAGCGCGAAATCGGACAATTTGGCATTTTCGTTTTCGAATGCATCGCGCGTCGCTTCGACGACTGACGATGCAACTGCGTGTGTGTGTGTTTTTGCATCGAGAAAACAGATTAATTGCACTCCTCGCTCGTCGCGAGTATATCCTCGTTTTAATTGCTGGCAATCTTGAGCCACCTATCAACGTTTCTCCGCTTGGAAAGTATCAAGTTGTTATTCTGACGCAGCTGTAATTACCGAGTCGAATCAGGAGCGATTTGTTGTTTATAAAAATTACAAACTAACGTCTTCAAATGGTTGAAACATTATTATTCAAGTTTAAAGTACAAAAATATTTTTCATTTTTTTCAACTTACAAAATCCAACGAATTAGTAAACCTCTATTGTATCCTTCGCGAAAAACATTTGAATGTGCAAAAGAAGCTGACTATAAATTCACTCACTGCTTCAGTCGCGCAAAATTGATTAACAAATTACGACAACGGCGTGTCGGGAGAAACTCATCGTAAATCGGTGACGAGGCGTTAATGTCAGAATACGATCTGCAATTAAATACACAAGTTGCATCGTCAGGACTGGCGCTGTGCGCGCAAGATTGAAGATATTCACGCGTGCCAAATAAAATTGCCATTCATCAGCGCGACTCTTTCTCGCGACTCTTATTCTCGCCGCAAGAATATATCGTCACCTGCAGAATCATGCGAATGCACTTTTGTCGTGCCTGGAAGCATAACGACTCATCACGACACTGGTTATTTTGTCGCGCTCGCCCGTGTTTATCACATACGCAAGGAATGAGATTGTTTTTTTCAAGGGCGCGCTCGGCCCGCACGCAATTTTTCACTTTTCTTCGTTCGTCATTACGGACATGTGAAAGAGCGACGAGAGTAGCACTGACTGGCGCTGTTCTTTCAGGGACCCATCGGCTTGGACGGACCCAAAGGTGATCCGGTAAGTTCGCAAACATAATTTACATCTTAATTCGTCGTGTCTCGCAAGCGCGTACGAAATTAATTGCGTCGTAAAAACCGCGCAGAGAGATGATTTTATTCACGTCGCTTAACATCATACTGAATGCAACATTATTTAATAATGTAATGATTGTGGGCGTGAAAGAATTTAATTACACGTTTTCTCGTGCGCGGCGTGAAACCTGTTTTACCAAAATTTATGTTTACGCGAGGTATCATCATAATAAATTTAATTTATTTTTATCTTTTTCGTTTTGTTGCCGTACGTGTCGAGACTCGTGAAATATTTGCGCGTTTTATTTGAAAATGTAAAGCTGAACACGAAGATAGTTTATGCGCGATAAATGCGAGATTTATATTTTAAACATGTCCAGTTTTTATTCGACTGGACGTTGTCAATTGATTGTTGCTCGAAATGGCAAACGGGTGATACGGAATTAGACGTGTTATTGTCTATACATTTTTCGCCCCGATTCGCACAGGTGTGAAAGAAGGTCACAACGATATTTCGAGAGCGTGTGTCTGTTTTCTTGCAAATATAGAGAGAGAGACGCTTACGTAATCTACATATAAAATTTATTTCGATCTTTATTTGAGCCCGTTCGGTCGATTTAATTAAACGCGCGCGGCACGTTTTTGTAACGCAGTTAAATGTCACTCCCCGAGAAAGACGACAATCAAGCGAAATCGACTCGCTCGAGGTGACAGATGTAAAGATAACGAAATGAGAAAGAAAGAGAGCGAGAATTTTGATATCGAGTTTCCGTCAAACGCAGCCGTTCCTAAAAAAAAAAAAAAAAAAAAACGGGGGTAGAATTCTTCCAGCTCACTTCGCGGGATTGTGTACTTCGGGAATAATTTATTTGGTATTTTATAAGACAACGGACACGTGTATATTATATGCATAATTAAGCGGCTTCGCGAGTGCGAGAAGCTGGAAATACAATTAAGCGCTAATCAATTGAAACTCGTTTTTTTTCCGTTGTGCTTTTTCACGTTCCTTTTTTTGTTTCTGTATTTTTTTGTTATTGTTCGGAACGGCCGACATATGCTCGTCGAATTAGCCGCAAAAATGCAGGATGATCAATCATACGGGCGATACACTCCCGGTATCGCATTCAACGGTTTACGCTATCGCAGTTTTTGACGTGCGCGGCTCAAACGCAGGCGATGGCAGCGAGTGAAAATGAATACGAGTTTAAAATCACATGAGGATTCAACAATGCAGATGTTTTCGCTGATATTTACGCAAATATATCTACAAAATATAACTAATTGAAAAAAACCATTATTTTGTTGCTCCGATAGCGTGAAAAAAATTGATGATACAGGCGCTCCTCACTGTGACACTGTGTGTGTTTGTGTTTTCACAATGCGCGATGAAACTAATAAATTTGTATATCCTACGTCTGCATTTTTGTAACGACTGTTTAATTTTGGAAAATATTACACTGCGAGAAAAATACGGGAGAGAAAATTAAGGTTTATATTCCGCGTTATTATTCCTTTCGTAAGCAGAAAGTAAAAAAAAAAAATTCTCGCGGAATAAAGATGATTATTGATCGATATTGCGGGCGCGCGCAAATTCGCCGTATCTTTTAATTTGCCGAGCACTTGCACAGCAGTTTCGATTTATCACAATTTATTAAGACGACTCTCTATGTACGACGGTCGCGGTTGCGGTTGTGTGGCAACGGTCGAATCGAATTGCAAGATGAATCGGATTTTAAATTGAAGATTTGCTCGCTCACTTGCGCTCACTTACTCCATTAACTCGAATGTAACGTCGGTTACTCGATCGCTATATTTTCTCCGATACGCGATATCTTCTAGCTCCGAGTGCGATTCATCGTACGAGGCCTATTCATCAACTCTCGGGGTCTATTACACGTGTTATCTTCTTTTCGCGCGCGAAACAAGCCGCCGCGAGCTGTAAATCGATAGGCAACAGACCCTGAAGTCGCAACGTGTACGTACAACACAACAACACGCCGTCGTTATCGCGCTCATTTTGCAATCATCATCCGTAAATGCATAACAGTCATATAATCCAAGAGGATATTCCGTCCGGGAAGACGGACGCACGCTCACGTTGACACTAGAGGGACGCAAATATCAGGGTACGTGTCACACGTGAGCGTAGATTGACAATTCCTCGCATTCCTCGTCTCGTCCTTATCGTTGCTGGCGCAACGTTGACTGCGCACACGAAACGTTATTGTCACACTCCGAGCAAACAAATCTTTGTATGTTCGCGAAGTATATATACGGAAACTGCAGATCGTCGACTGCAGCAAATTCGCGCGTGTATCAGAATCCGAGTATCCTGTCCAGGCTCTGTGTTCTTCGACGTGCACGTGACCCGTTTCGTCGTATATATATAAAATAATAATAACAATAATAATACATGAAGATCCTAGCGCGAGATTTTCGTGACCACGGCGACAAGGTCCTTGTACATACATGCGTGACTCCCCGGTTATGCAAGGTACCTCGGTAACACGCGATGTCTTTTCGCATGACAAGCCCTTGCGCGTCGGTGGCCCTTTGTGGCCCGTCTAGTTTGCTTTACAAGTAGAGCAGCCGCCTCTGTTTATACGTACACACACACACACACACACACGTAGATGTGTGTACATGTGACACGGTGTGTCTACGTTTCACGGTGTACAGGATGTCGCAGAATTACTGCTATTTCTCCTCGGCTGCAGACTGATTAATTAAGAAGGTTGATACAATGTTTCTTTCAGATGCAGACAACTAGATAACACGCTGTCGTTTCTCACTTAGTTTCGCCAGAAAGAATTTTAATCAAATAAAACTAATTCAGACGCGTAGTATCTTCATCAAGATGCTAAAATTAGAAGAGTTTCTTTGAGGAACAAAATTGTGTGTAGTACGCGGATAAGAAGATGCGCGTGTATCGGAACACACGAGCGACTCGAAATAACATTCGTGAGCGACAAGTTCCAAGACATCCTGTACGGTCAGGTTTCCGACGGAGGAGAATATACACGAGGACGTGTTGCGTGATAGAACGGTGACGTGGCTGGTCTCGGTGGCGGTAAGGTACAAACGACAGAACAAACAGATAGCGGACGAACGTGTCCCGTAGAGAAGGACACAGAACCGGTGACAGAAAGGAAGAGAGTGAGACAGAGAGAGAGGAGGGTGGAAGCAATAAGTGCATTGCAAATATCGCGAGATATTTGTTCTGTCGATGGCCGCGGGAAGAAAGGACCCGATCGACTCCTTCCTCCCTCTCTCGCTCTCTCTTTGTCCGACAAGCGTTTTCTTTAAACGAGTGTGGCAAACGAGTGTGTACACAGTCGCCGGCGACCAATCGTAAGCGCGACGTATCGGTCTTCGCTGTCCCCGAGATTCGAGTAGTAACGAATCCCCGGCGTTTATATCGGATTTCATGCAAATAACCGCGACGCGCGCTCGGAGTTACGGAAGCTCTGCAATTTGCCTCGGAATCGCGGAGTTTACTCTGAGCCGCGCTCGCGCGGACAAGACTCGGCGGCGCAAACACACGTCGTTTGTCTTCTCTTTGAGAATTTACCAACCCAATCTCCTTCCCAGTACGCGAATTACAAGCGCCGCTCTATCCCAAGCGAAATATTAAATCGCAATTTTAACCCTCGCCGAATCGCGTAATCGAAAATGTCTCTCTCTCTCTCTCTATGTGTGTGTCTCCACAATTTCGCGCAAATGTAATTTCCTGTTTGTGAAAAAGCGCGCAGAGAGAGTAATTTTGCGCGCACAATGACAAATATATAGCGCATCGATACAGCGGAAGTATAAATCTGAATAAACCGCTTACGGTAGAATTAGAAATGATTCAGCCTGATGATGTCTGTGTATGGACCATTGCGAGCTTTTGTCGAATTTTGAATACGTAGACTAAAATTTCCGATTTCAGCATTGTGCGTACCCTTTCAACCCATTGTCTCGTTGTACACGTGTAAATTATCTCACTCTTCCATTTTATTACTTAATTTTACATGCGTTTATTTTTTTTTCTCCCCTCCGTTCTTTACAACGAGAGAAATGTAGTTATTTATTTCCCTACACGTACATGTTCCATCCTCTTCTTTTTGAAAAAGACGTGTAAAGTCGATACTAGTTAATATGAAACTTGTTGTAGAGCACGAGCATGAACGACCGGAAAGGATAAAAATGTAAAAAAAAAAAAAGAAAAAACGCACGCATCTAATTCCTCTCTCTCTCTCTCTATAGACATTTCGAAATCAGAAAGAATCTCATTTACTTTAATACCAGAAGAATCTCTGCAGCTCTTCTTCGCACAGACATTTTGAATTCTATCGCGTATCTTTGAAACGATTGCAGCAGAATTCCTGATTAAAGCTTGAAAGCGATAAGCATTTGTAATTCAAAGCACAGAGATAATTTTCTAAAAGGAGGATCTATATCTTTTGCGCAATTGTCTTTTGCTTTAACCGACTTGAACGAATACCGAAAAATTTTCTCCCGAAATAAAAGAAACTTCTCTTGAAACGCTGGGAAAAATCCCAACGTTCGTTCCGAAAAAAAAGAAACGAGTTGTTATTTAATTTGCGAGATGTGGTTTATTATTCTCGATCAATCTCTTAAAAGAGACACTTCTCGCATTGCTAATCACGAGAGAGACAAGAAAGCGTTGTCTCTTATTCAGTTTTTATCATTCGTCGCGATTTATTACCACGTACGTAACGCAGAGTGTTTATTTTTGTTCGCAGGGCCGACCCGGTGACAAAGGGCAGAAGGGCGAGCTGGGCAGCCCCGGATTCGACGTCTTGTCCGCAGTGAAGGTATCTAAGCTACGCTATCTCGGCAGGAGAAAAGCAATATCCGCCCGGCGCACTCGTAACGCGAAAATGCGTGCCTGCGCGCGCTCTCTCATTTCTCGCCCTGCAACTTCCGTCGCCGTTTTTCCGAGAGCAATCTCGTAAAGCCCTGTGTGTACTACCACGAGCGTGTGTGTATATGAGGGCGCGAGAGCGCAGAGGCACGAAGAATACGGAATAAATCCTGGACGGGCGGAAAACGGCGGCTGAAGGAGCGGATGAGAGAAACGATATTCTCGTCGCGCGAGCGCGTGCGCGCGCGCA
The DNA here is from genome assembly GCA_014825685.1 of Pseudomyrmex cubaensis. Lineage (NCBI taxonomy): Eukaryota > Metazoa > Arthropoda > Insecta > Hymenoptera > Formicidae > Pseudomyrmex > Pseudomyrmex cubaensis. The sequence goes on from QVOA01022543.1 coordinate 54,942, forward strand.
AAGCTGCAAATCCTATTTTACACGGTTAAAGTGCACTCGAGCGGGAACGTTATTAACGCCTATCTCGATCGCGTCAGGCGTCAAAGGACCGCGGGGGCAATTAATCGAGTAAGTTATACGGATTTCGTTTCAGGCTCGAAAGAATTTCAAATATCGGGGGCAAAGAAATTAATGTCGCGCGCGCAAGGGGAATCCCTTTAGGTTGGAACGATCCGACTCAAACGAGAGAACTCTTTGCACAAATCCTTAGGGAAATCATACAACGGAGGGAGGGTTATGTAGCCTGATTCGCCTCGGCGTTTATCCGTGATAATTAAATTTTGACTCGGAAACGCGAAAATATATTATTTTGCAACGTTGTCGGATCGCCTGAAATAACATTTCGCACCGCAGTTTCTCTTATTGCGCGCGTTGCTACGGAGGAAGACCCGTTTTTATTTGACGTCAGATATTGAGGTCGAGGACGGGGAGGGAAAGAGAGGGGCTTTATTCCGCTCGAGCGCACTTGCGCGCGTCGTCGATCGCGCGCGATTTCTTTTTCGCGAAGTCAAACGACAAGAGAACACTCTTCCTCTTGTCACTTCCTCGTCGTCGAGAACCGAGTCAGCGGCTGGCTTCGTCCTGGAGGTTTCGCGATTCCATTGTGAATCACTGACGCGTGTCCGACGCGTCCGTCCGTGCAACATGCATATGCATACACGCTTGTGTCCAGAGCGAAACCGCCGAAAGCTCCGTGTTCTCGAACCGACGCAACAAGCGCACCCAGTGCATCGATCGGTGCGTTTGTTGCGCGTCGACGAGAAAACATCATCGCGTGGAGTCCGTGCGCGAGACGAACAGAGGCGATTAATAAGCGCCACTTTTATTTACGTAATACATTATAAATTTGAAAATCTCGTTTAATGACAGTGAAAAATATTTCTTTTCATATTATTATTTAAAATTTTCATGTTTTATAAAATAATAACATTTCTCTCACACAGACAGGGAGATAAATTCGTAATTTATTTAAACTGAAAAACAACTATCTAAAGTATTCTCTGAAGTTATTTTTTTACAATAAAATAATCTAGTTTTACTTTAAAAAATTAATTTTTAGTGCAATTTTAAAACTAGTAATTTACGCGTGACGTTTGCCGCGAATGTAAAGCGCAATCATTCACGGGTCGGAAAAATAACGGAAGAAGGTGAGGGTCATCATCATTCGGAGGAGAATCGCGTCAGCTGTTGCTACGTCTACGAAGTTTCGCGCGTCAGTATGACGAACAGCGAGAAATGAACGACCGTACACGACCTTTGCGTCCGTTCCGTCGCGCGCCATCCGTCAAAATGCAGACGGTGGCGCGCGTAACGGCGAAATTGCCTCGGCGCCGCGACCCGATGAATGGTGAGCGCGAAAAATTCGTTGCGCACGGACTCTCCACCGTCTGTGTTGGAAAACGAATTTCACGCAATCTGTTCCGCGAGCGCGCGTACGCGCTTTTTTGCTCTCCCTCACGTTGACGCGCATCCGAACCACCAAGCCAACCACCATACAGCCACACGGCATCGCAGCACGAGAGTAAATAAATAAATTTTTACCTTTTTGCGCCTACGGGTCAATGCACAGGGATTGGGGTTAAAGAGGTCGGTGACGACGCTCCGCGGCGGGACGCTTGGCTACGCGGAAATCGTCGCCCTCAAGGTAAACCGGCCTCCTCCTTCTCGGAAAGCGCGACACGCTTCATGGTGTCGCGATCCGGACGGACGTTCTCCTTTCCTCCCGCCTTTTAGCCGCGCTCAGCTCTTCATCCCCGTCGTCCCACTGTTTCTTTCCCGTCACCTCCCCGTCATTGCCATTACCATCTTGTCAACGTCGCTTCTTCTCTTCTTCTTTTTCACCCTTTCCCCAGCCATTCACTCCCCAACCCCCACTCGCCCTTGTTATACCACCTGTCTGTCAGTTTTGTGCCCCACGTGCGGGAATCCGCGCGTCGTCGCATACAACCCGATGCGCGACAGGCCGGATCTCGTCCTAGTCGTTCGTTCTCTAGCTAGTCGTGTTGCCTCGTGCGGTGCTTTCGGTGTAGCGTTCTCTCGTTGGTTTATTCGAAACGAAGCGCGACGTCGGCGCTCGTTTGTCGAAATTGGTCCTTTTTTTGATTCTCCGTTCCAGCTTTTTAATGTGATTTTAAAATAAATTTCTCCACACACGGAGGACGAGTAAAAACGAACATGTGTAATTAATATGAAAAGTGTACAAGTTTTATATAATCAAATAAAGGACCTCTCGAAGATGAACGACCGTCGATGACGCGCTTTCTCACTTTGGTTTTTGGTTGGTAATGGTGTTTACTTTAAGTTACAGTATTTAGGTATATCTCTGGGCATGCCTTGGATTCGGAAGAGCAGTGAAATACGAGAACCCACCCTCACCCTAAAAAAAAAAAAATAGCCCACACAGATGTCCCCGACACGCTTCCCGCCCGAAACCGATAACGACCCCACACCCAATCACCATCCCTTGTTTTTGTCTTGTAGCGATTTGGTTTTTTACCCGTAGTGTTGACCTACTTTTAGGAACTTCAGGAGAAAGGGGTTAATATCTCAGCGCAGTCCATCATACAACTGAAAGTAAGTGCGCCTGCTATTCGGGAGCCCCTTATTCCTCTCCCTTTTATCGGTTCTTCGACAATCGGTGCTCGGATCGAATCTCGCGTCATTGCTCGCGATCGCGTCTTTGCAAAACTATCTTGATTTCGCAAATTTTGAAGTGCGTATCACATATATTATTTAAGATGTATTTTCTAGCAATTGCGTTTATCGAAATCAGTCTTTTTTTAGCTATTCTCGATTTTTTATGTTTCAGTAAAAAAAAACTTACTGTACATTAACATATTTGTTAACTTATTGTTTTTCGTTTGTCTTTCAATAAAATAATTTTGCGGTTCAGCCATTTCGAGATCGTTCTAGTAGATCTACTCGCGGAGAGATGTGAAAAACGCTGAAACGAGCTGTCGCTGCGAAGAAGTCGCAAAAGTTTCCTCGGAAGAATCCCGGAGCGATTTAATTCCCCTTTCTCCGAGATTGCGAACTTAGTTCGCGCCTTCAGTTCGGTTCGCCACGACAACCAGGATCCCCCGCTGGGGGGGTCGTTTATTTATCGTCCGGCTAACCGAGCCGAGCGCGTCGTTCGTCGTCCCCTAGCCGCGCGACGGGATTTTATCGCTGTGTTTCGACGCGCCACGCCAACGCCGAGCACCGGTTTCGATCGGAGGAACGAATGAGGCGAGAGCACGGCGGAAGAAAGAAATAAAGGAAGGAAGGAAGCGAAGCAGGCGTGCTGTTGTAACGCGCACTCGAGAAAACACAGAGAGGGAATCGTGTCGAAAATCATACCGCCGTGCTCGCGCCGTATCGACATTCGCGCGATTCGCTAGATTCCTCAACAACATACCCTTTTTACTTTACGGTTCGACATCTCTCCTATGTTCTTTTACCATCTTCCTCTCTTTCTCTCTCTCTTTCTCTCTTTAGTATCGGGGTCGTGCACACGTTTATATCGCGCGCTCCCTCCACGAACGAACCGGCAACAATCGTCCCGACACGTGAAATAAAAAGATCACCCTCGAAAAACCGCGAACGAAGTTCGCCGCGTGTCTTGCCGGTTCTTCGTTTCTCTCTTCTTCGCCGGCAAAAATGCAAATCCTCTCGCGAAAGAAGGCAAACGCAGCCTCTCAGCTCAAATGTTACCGCTGCTGCCTGTCTGTCGGTGTCGAATTCGTATTCCTCGGAAAGATCGGAGACGCAGCCAGCAGCGCGCGATATCCTATACTCTTTCAGAATAAGACGGGAAACCGGTTCCATTCTCGCGCGTTTCGTACATCCGCTCCGAGTCTCTGACGCGCTTTGACTCGTCACACCGGCGGCGATGGCTTTCATGAGGTACCGTTTGGATTTCAAAGAGTATCGCGTCGCGGCCTTGTCGTTCGAAAAACGGTGTCACTTTTTTATCAAATTTCCAAGACAGGAGAAGTTCTAGAATTACAGTTTCAGATAGATAGAAATATTGAGCAAGCGAAATTTTTACGGTAGCGAAATTTTCTTTCTTTTTGTTTTTTGTTTTTTACTTGAATTTTGTAATTTTGTAAATTCGCGTTTTGCGCCGAAGGTATTTTTAACTTGAATTTTATATGCCACGCCGTGTTTTTTCGCTGTTCAAAATTGCATTGGTGTTTTTTGAATAAATCTTTACCCGATGTGCTTGAGTTTTACATTCATCGTAGCGTGCATACAAGGTGTCAATACTAAAAAAATGAAAAAAAAAAAAGTACACGCATGAGCGAGGAATACGAAATTCGCGAAAGCCGAGGGAGGGTGATTCGCAAAAGGGAATTTCGCGCCACGAGTGGCGCGGATTACGTGGTCGCGTAGCCGCGAAAAAATCCCGACGGGAACGTGCGCGCGCGAGGAAGAGAGAAAAAAAAATTTCGCAACACCCATGCCGGCGCACATAAGGCGCGAGTAAAAAATGTACGACCCCGCCCGCACCCGTCCCGCATGCCGATGCAAAATCGCACGCGCCTCTACACACGGCCGCGTGCGTGCGTTGCATGATACTTGGAGCTATCTACAGTCTATCCTGTTTTCTCTTTGGCATATGTATATACATATACAAGCGCTATGTGTATTCCTGTTGTTTTTTTTTTTTTTTTTTTTTTTTTTTTTTTTTTTTTTTTTTTTTTTTTTTTTTTTTTTTGTGTCTCCATCCGCTGGATAAATGCGCGGGTGGAGACGACTTGTGTGCGTAGGTTGTGCATCTGCGTAGACTCGGCTGTGATCGCAATCGCATGATCGCATGATGATGATGATGATAATGATGATGATGGTGTATTGATGTAGCTGTCGGAAATGAATGAGTAACTAGCTGATTCTCCGGTGGGCGCCGGTCGACCAAAATCCGAATATTCAACGTAGTCACGTCGCGATAATTCTCACGATAATTCTACTTGTATCAGATTATGCGCGAAGGGGGGGACATGGGATTTGAAACGGTGACCTGAATTATAGTCAACGCTTGCATCAGAATTAATTAGCATATCGATTAGTTATTCGTGGAGATAAAATCGCGCAAATAAATATTTTGAAAGAGTCCGCAGATCTATTATCGACAAACTGTCACAAATGGTGCAATTCAATCTGCGATGTATTTATTTTTGTAATATATGTTGATTTAGCAAAACGATTTTTTGTTTATCATATATTTAGTTACGTGTCTTGTGTTCTCTTGGTTTCAATATTTTATTTATCTTGAATACGATGATAATAATAATAAATTGATAATTGCTTTCGCGATATGTTTACATGAAAATACACGGGTGGTACTTGCCACAGTGCTAGCGATAATGCATAAGGGTAGCGCAAGTAACGAGCGGTCATGAATTATGATAACGTGGCTTCCGAGCACAAGGGAGGGTTAACCATAATGAGCTAAATTTCCTTTCTCTATTCGCGTTACAGCCAGAGTTACGATCGAGGAGTCGATAATGAGACGCTAACCGCAGTTAATTACCCCGCTAGAAAGCCTTATTACAACTAAGTAAGGGGTAAGCGCGAAAAGTTTATCGTTTTTATACTTTTTCCCGTTCTTTTTCTGCGAAATATCACGCGGGAAGTAAACTTTAAACGTTTACAATTTTACGCTAATTTAATTCAGCAACGTTCGTCGATAATGAAGTTGATTAATTCAATTGCTGACTCGAGCTGTGTGTCGAATTAAAAATAAAATAGGTTTTTTTTCATGTTTTTCGATCGTAGAAATGCTCTTTTCTTTCATTTTTGGAAATTGGTTCGAAAAGTCATTAATTATATCGCGAAACTGTATTTCTCGTCTCGCTTATGAATATTCGGTCTTGCTTCATAATTATGACGCGGTGCAATCAAGCTCTGATTTGTTTGCTCCTGCGTATGTGCAGAAAAAATGTGGAGAAAAATTAAAAAAATAGGTTGCGCGCCGAACTGTTGTATATTTTTCCTTTTTTTTTTCGTTCACCGTGAAACATGTTGCCCCCACGCAAAATGTGCGCGAGGACCGCGTATATCTCCGCGAAAACGCGTCTCGACGGGCTATTCCGGGTTGAGTTTTCATCCGAGGGCACCTGCGCCCGCGAAATATTGCGTACGTGTGTGTACAATGTCTGGCACATGCATGCCGCGTGCCGTAGACTTTCTAATAACTGCGTTGCTCGTACATTTCTGTCTGTTTCTGTGTATGTGCGTTCGCGCACGCTTGTACGTGTGTGCGTGTTTATGTTGTGTGTGTGTGTGTGTGTGTCTTGCTGTACGCACCGAACGACGATACATCGTTATTTGTCTCGACCACCCCCCGGGCCGGGGGAATACGCCCGCGATTGCACGCAGCACGCGTGTTGTGCACGAACATGTATGAATATATGTCGCGACGCGTTATATTATCGCGCACCTATCGTCTTTCGCGTTGTCTCCCCGCGAGCGCACGTACGAACACGTGTTCTCCGCGCGCGTTTGTACGTACGGGGTTGTGCCGCGCTACGGTCGCTGATGTCCCTCGGCCGTGACAGAAATTAATTGCTCGCTCGTTTATGCAGGCTGTCTCATCGCCACCGGAAAATGTTGTTTCAATAGCGGACCTTCGACGAACGCGCATTCATCTACCCGAATGCGTTTGATGAAGGGTCTAATTAATATTTGAACCGACCGCGTGCACAGTGTGCGTTTCACATACGACATACATATTGGCAGCAATATTCTTCGTTCCTTTGTAATTCAATTCGACGATATTGTATTTAAAATTTTAATATTAAATTATAATTATTATGAGAGAGAGAACTTTTTTTTTTCAAAATGTTTTTAATATTTAGAAGTATGTGTTATTTAAAATTGTTTTAATTTTTGGAATGTGTATACATTGACAATTCTCGCACATTCGTCGAGATATTATCAATCTTTTGCAAGAAGAAATTTTCTGTTAAATTTGTTTGGCTTGTTTTTTGTCTCTTTCAATGACGATGAATGTAAAGAAATTAAATTGCTTACAAGAAAGGATATAAATACACTTAAAACTAATTAATTAAATATACGATCACTATTCATCTTTCTTACGTTCGCTTTTTTTCGTTAAATTAATTTACTTTGAACGTCAGTAAAACGGAATCAACTTAACCTAACTGCAAAGAAGGATAAAACTCTCTTGTCCACCTAAAAATATTTCGAAATTACCTTTTAGAACCTATTTTATCAGGGATTTTACCTTCGCGTCCGACAGCGGACTCTGTCCTCTTAATAGCCTCCGGCACATCGCAAGTTTTCTACGTTACGTCGAACGAGCGCGTAAAAGTGTCCATAGACGAAAGAAACGATCCCGGAGACTATCACGGAGATATTTCTTTACGGTATCCCGTTACCTTGAACGCCGAGCATCTTCTTACGCGAAGAAGCAGCTAATGAAAAATTTTCTCGCGCCACCGAAAACTCTTCATCCGCCTTATTACAGCGTCGAAGCAGCTGCGCGCCAACGCGCGGTAATACGATAACGATAATACGGTAAAAAGTCCATTCCATCCATTGTTATTATCCGCTACGAAAACCATAAATCCGCGCAGAGCAACCCCGTACTTTCGCGTGCCGAGATCTCTTCCATGCACTATTTTCTCGCGCGAGTTTTCCTTTTTCCCGCGTCCGCCAGTCCACATACCTCTCTCTCGATCTTTCTTTGGGCTCTCTAACTTTGTTCTGCCTCTCTGTCTTTCGTTCTCTCGTTCTCCTATCTACTTCTTTTTGCTGTTCCGCCACCCTCACACGTTTACCCGAGAGACCATACACCACATGTGTGCGGCTCTTCTTCTCTCTGACCTCTTCTTCTTATCTCTCTTTCTTTATCTCTTTCTCTCTCACTCTTGTGTCGAGGGCTCTCGCCGGAGAGAAAAGCCGTAACGACGTAACGCTCTTGGGACGTAACAGGGAGAACCGGGTGAACCCGGACCGCCGGGACCACCCGGTCCGCCAGGAGCTGAGGGTCTTCCTGGACACGAGGGCAGACAGGGAATTCCGGGCGAGGTCGGCGCTCCAGGAGAAAAGGGCCCGCCCGGACCGATCGGGCCCGTCGGCCCGCCAGGATCGTCAGGACTTTCGGGTCTCAAGGTGAGTAACGAGATTCGCACGAGAGATCGCGTTATATCCGATTACATACTCGGTCTTTGGGACCCGCCGTGGTGTCGAGTGTTGCTCGTTTTCTCAAAATCTAGATATCGAGCTTTCCCCGGCCGACAATTATATTCGTCTCTTCGTTGGCGTGACCGTTACCACAAAGTTGGAAACGGTGGATGAAACACGGACGAAAATAGAACGATGACGGGACAACAGGAAAAAAAATATAGAAAACAATAAAGTTCTCTTTATTGGTATTGATTAAACCTGGGTGGCAGTTACGAAAAAGTTTTACAGATGGAAAAAATAGACAACAAACACGACATGTGAAAAGTAAAATTTTTTTTCAATTTTTTTTTTTCTTTTTTTTTGCAAACAAATTGTTGTAACACATAAGTGAACTTTATTTTTACAACCATTATATCGCGCCGTATCGAAAGATAAATTGTTTCATGTTATTTCGTTCATAGACGCGCGAAAGGGATGCGTAATACGAAATTGGAACTTAACTTTATTTACCTTGATCAGCATTATGAAGCATGGTTTCATGTATTATCGTGGCTCGCGCGTTTCGAAATATCAAACGCTCAATATCGCGCTCAAAATTCCGCAGGGAGTGATTTAATATTACGAATATATCACCGCAGCTATAACCGCATTATCCGTGGAATAATGTAATGATTACGGGGCCGCGGCGCTTTCAAGTGCGCGGTTTGAAACAAATCTCGCGATGAATTTTTCAATACAAACTTTTACCTTGGGTTTGTTCTGCATTAAAGTTTTTCTGATCAACACGTTTTTTTTTAACCAGATTCGCTCGTGTTTGTACATACATGCGAGTGTGTATATGTATATGAGCGCTCACGCGCTGGAAAGATGCAACGTTACATAGATATTATGCACTTAACGTACACATCTTTCAAAAGGTTACACAAACGATAATTTATTAATAGAGTACAACAGAGCGATTACAGAATAATAGAGTATTAATTACGTCCAGCGCACGTTGTTAATTTAATCTAACTATAATTAATTGCATTCGGAAGCGTGTTCCTACATATTAATTATCGAAGCATTTAACGATAAACTTGTGATGCAAAAAATAAAATGTTATTCATTTAATGAGGTGTTCTTTTAATCAACGTGTTGCGCAAAAAAAAAAAAAAAACGAAATCGTATAGGAAAAAAAAAACAAGTTAGTTTATTCATGAGAAAAATGAGTTTTGCGAGAATTTCGAAACTTTCAAGCTTTCGCAGAAGTGCAATAAAAGATGTGCAGATCATCGAAAGTTTATTTTCAACAGGGTGACAAGGGTGATAGAGGCGATCGCGGCTTTACGACGAACTTCAAGGGCGAGCAGTTCCCCAGCGGAGTATTCGAAGGCCCACCTGGTCCACCAGGACCTCCTGGTAAGCATACAAACGAGATAATCTGCATACGAGATAAAGATTAAACATTAAACGTCAATTACAATTCTCGCGAGAACAACACGGAAACAACACACCGCAGTAATTTTTAACGAATCTTCTATGCAAATTATGCTCGTTTCGTTTAATTTAACTTATTTGACTCGAGAGACTGTTCTACATGTGTGTTGTTCACAGTTTTTTAATACATTAAAAAATCATGAAAAGCTATTATATCTGTTTTCAGACATTTTTAAAATTTGTGCGTGATTTTTTAAAATGTTATTTTTAGCGAAGTATTTTATATTTTTTATGTTTTTACCAAAAAGTTTTTATATTTTTT
>QVOA01022544.1:0-54559 GCA_014825685.1 Pseudomyrmex cubaensis
GATTATCATAATTTTTACAGCACACGTGCTCTTTTTTCTTCTAAAAAAAAAAGAAAATTAAGTTTGCATTTAAGACGCATCGCAAAGTGCATATGACCGCCATCTCGCGGCACATAAACAACGTTCCTCCAACATAAACGCTCCGCCGATATCTCTATTTTCTTATCAGTATACGCGCTTAGATGTCTTGAATACTTTTTGCCAGAGAATTCGACCTTATCATTCGCCGCGTGCATATATCAAAGCGCGTGCGACATACGCAATATAATGGCGAACGACAACCGATGATACTCGTCCCGGAAACTACTTTGATACTTGTGATTGGTCGTCGGCATTGCCGTGAATGTGAATCCGCTCGAAACACGGATAAGTCCTTTTTCTTTGGCACGCAAGCACCGTGCTTTGATAGGCGAGCGCAATAAAGCGATCGGATGATGCGAGTAATGTTCATCCCGAATGTTAACGTGCGGCGATTAATGAACCGAGCGTAACGGCGGCAATAATGGCGGCGTTTTTGTCGCCGCCATAGCCGCCGGTGGAGCACGAAAACGTGCGCACAACGGTGCCGTAAAATATTCATAACTTTTAGAAATCCCGTCAATATGCAAATGAGAAATGCTAATCGCCTCCCGCGTTTGCGCCTACGACCGAAGGCTATCGTTCTGTTGACACTCGCCCGTCAAGATTTTTGTTTTGCTGGATGTATCCCTGCCGGTCGCGACCGATGATTTAACCCGCCTGTCAAAAGATCGAGAGCCGGTTCCCGCATTCAAGGATTTTCGTTTTTTTCCTATCGTCAACGATAATCGACGATCAACGGCGCGCGCCGTTTAATTATATGCCCGATCGATGCGCGTTTATTAAGTCTGAATTCGTTTGTACAGGTTTCGGTTGAATGATAACGATAATGACGAGCGTAGTGAGCTTATATAGATTCAATAATAATAAATTAAAAGTGCCGTGGGAATAATTGCCTATTTATAAATTAAACTATCGATTAAGAAGTGTCAATATACATAATTTATTCCTGTTTCAGATATGTTGTCATTTACATCTGGAAATGTATGTGGTTGAAGTAAAATAAAAAAAAAAAAAAAGAACTAAAGAGAAAGTAAACATCACATCACTCATACGCGGTATCTGATCGCAATGTTAATTAGATTTAATACTTTTTGAATAATTTATTTTTGAATAATGTATTTTATCACTTTAGAGAGAAGTGGTCTGTGTTTATCGTAATTTCAAAATAGCGAGTTGCACAGTACTCTCGAAACGTAATATCGAAAGCAATCTTCCATCATGTGACGTCGGCGTGCACAAACGGCCGGCGCGGCCAAATTAAATCCCGATTAAAAATAAGGCACGCCACTTTCTTGCGCCGCAATTTATGGCGTCGCGTATACGCGTATATACTCGAAACGAGAACGCTTGTTATTGTTTCGGACCCCCTTACTCTTCTCTACATGCTCGACTTCAAGTATATCAAAGAAATCGTTCCGCCGTTATTCGCGAACGTCAATGACATTAATTATAGCATTAATTATAGTAGCTATGCTACTGTCTTCCCTCTCGATGCCGATCATAAAGAGCGTGTTAAAAGTTACCACTAAAAAAAAAGATCAATTAACAGATACTATTAATTGTAATTATTTATACATCATTCCGCATTTTATAAGCTGCGGCTAATAAACCATTGTTTGCTGCAACGTCTCGGATCTATAAAATGACAAGAAACAGCGATGTAAATAACGCCGCCGTGGCACTAAAACTTTTAATCCGACACATTTATATCGAGGGGCGGAATCGAGAAGTTACAAAAGACTTCGTCCCACTCTCGACCTTCTTATTTTCTGTGTATATAAAAAAAAAGAAAGAAGATAAATACGATGGAAATAAAGAAATCTTAATCTTCGGCGTGTCTTATCTTGACCGAAACTGCAGAACCAATATTCACGGTCGATCTCACATTAGCTTCTTTAGTCGCGCCGCGAATAATTAACGGACAGTGATTAGAGTGACTGAGGACGAAGGACTGAGTCACCGATACAATGCAATAACCGAATCACTTAACGATTCTTTAGTCGACGGATCTCGAAATGAAAATTTTCAAATTGACTCTACTTGTCGTTTTGTAAAAATATATACGATTCTTTGTCAGGTAAACTGTCTATTTACGAAATATCTATTCGTTAATTTCGCGATTCGCGACGGGACGCGGTGGACTATCGTCGTACGTTTATCTGCATAAGCATCTCGCGGTAGCCGATACAGCGTAGAATCCGAACGCAGAATCTTTTTACTGTGGAAGCTCTACATGGCGATACCAGGGCTTTCGCGTATGCCCATCTACATAAACCGACGGGCCACCATTCCTATACGCATCGTCGATGTTTCTGCAGTCGGGAAGCCGCACATTCTTCACCGAGACGTGCAAAAGGTCGTTAAGTACCCCGAGTCTGAGAGCGAGACGCGGTTGTCTCCCTTCCGATGCAATTCTTGTCCCTTCTCCGCGCTTGCTTCTATATCCTATCTTTACACTTCGATGTTTTTCCCGTATAAAACGTTCGCAAAGAGATAAAGCGCCAGTTATACATATCGACTATATACAGATAAGATTTTTTCAATGCAAAACTTTTGATTATATTTCATAGATATCGGCACGCATCTATACCGATAATTATTTATTTGATTCTCTTTATAGAAATTTAAAAAAAACCTCTCAAAAACCTCTCAAAAATCTCTCAAAGTCAAGTCGAGAGAATTTATAATTTCGCATAACATTAGTCAGAATAGGTTGTTTTGCTATCACACATTATTTTCACGACGTAATAAGCAAATTGTATATCATCATTCTAGTCGCATTAATGATGATATAAGAATGATAAAATAGTTTCGGGATGTAATATTGTAAAGTATAGTAACGTCAGAGACTATTAATATTCCTATAATTTCCGTGCTGCAGATTTGTTATCGCAAAACACCGCCATAAAAAATTCGTAGCATGCATCTACTTTTCGTCTCATTATCTTAAATTATTCTCTAATTGATATACAGTTCTCCGCGTAGCCAGACAGTGGAAGTCAAACCAGTTTTGGTCTGATTCCCGTTCGCGACTATTGCCGCCAAGTTACGCGCGATATCCGTGAGAGAACGTCCTAATATTTCAGAACTAAAGAAAAAAAAATTGATTAAATTTAAATGAAGTTACGCAATACAAAATAAATAAAATAAAACGAAATATTTCCTACATAAAAAATAAAACTAATAGGTAATAAGAAACAGAATTAAAATATTTTAAATTTAAGAGAAAATTATAAGAAAATTTGTAGATAGTTTTTAGTAAACTTGAGAGATAAGATGCGTTCGCGCGCGCGCGTGAGAGACTTTTAAAAATGTTAACAGAGAAGAAGCCCTATCGAGAGATAAGTCAGTTAATTCTTATATTTTTTTTCTTTTATCTTTATATGCTTATTTGTTTTTCTTATGTTCACAAAGAAATAACTCCATCGAGAGATAAGTTAATTCTTATATTTTCTTTATTTCATCTTTTTATACTTATTTGTTTTTACTATCTCATGTGTTGTTCTTTCGATTACGTTGCAGGTATTTTTCTCAGAACACTTAATATATAAGGCTTAATTAGTCAACTAATCAATCAATTAATCACTCTTTCTTTCTCTCTTCCTGTACAACATTCTGTATTGTAAAGTCGGTAAGTAACTGGAATCATTAATGGTTCTCACCGCACGTCGTCGAAGGCGTTTCTCCCCTGACGAGCACAAACAAACGGAGCAAGATAGTGCCACCGGTAGCACCGTCGGGAGATTAGGGTTTGTTTTACAGCGAGTGGTAAAGCTGTCGTGCGGCTCACGCCGGCCGTCGTGTTTAAACGCGTCGGCCTTGGCGCAGCAATGCGGAAAGTGTTCACGTGACGTTTCATTTGTGTTTCGACCCGAAGTCACAGTGTTCTGCCTTCTTCAATTCACACACGTCTAGAGAAATATAATTAAGTCGGATGACAAAGAGAGACGCGTAACGCGAAAGATGTCTACGACACGTTGATACACTGAGTGAAAAAAATTTTCACAAGTTACACTTTGTGAAAAAAATTACACACAAATTGATTTCTTATTAGAAGTAAAGCCGATCTATTTGCGAGTTCAAAAACAGGATTAATCAAAGAATAACTTATTCGAGAAATTATTTGCTTGCGTGGGCGTGGCGTCAAAAGTCTTATCATACAATTGAGAAAATATTATCAAGTCGCTGTGAAAATAGTTGCGTAATGCAGTCGTCCGCGTATGAGATGCGCAAACATTGGTGTGGCTTACGACATTTCGGATGCAAATTACTAATACACCTATCGCGCCGTATCGAACAAAAAACAAAATGAGAATTTCTTTATTTCTTCAAATGTCATAGGAATAATGTGCGCACTCGCGCAGCAAGAAATAATAAGAAATTCTTACACAGCTTGAACATAGTAACATCCGCTGTAAAAGTATAATCATCGTGAAAAATCTTTCTGTATTTTAAACTTCGACGTCAAACTCGAGTCACTTTCAATATTTTTATCTTACCTGCAATCAAACTGCCATAGATTAACTCAATCATTAATAATGTGCTAGCTTTGAATATCTTAACAAACACTTCGATCTAAACTTCCGAGAAAGCGAATCGAAAACAAAACACCGATATATCTAGCCAAAGCGATATGCGCATCTGTTACGGAGTAAAGCTCGATCGAACATCTTGTTGTTCTGTATCGCGGCGAGAAAATCAATGACGACGGAGGGATGACAGGTGCAACGGGCACCTGCTTTGAATTTACGAATCCACGGTTCTACGTCTATTCACTATAGTATCCCACGCGACTGTGCCTACGCGAAGCGCTATCTCGTTCTGTTCGCGTTCGGTAAACAAGCGTATAAGGCCCGCCGGGGCATATTTGAGGAACACACGTGAAAAAAGGAAGACGCGACGTGCGCGCGATGGTTTGTGCACCGACTGTCCCGACTATCTCTTCTCCATCCTCCCTCCCCCCAACGGCGGACAAAAACCCCTTTCGAGAGAGTGAAATATGTGAGAGACGGGACCGCCTCGCGGGATAATTCTGAATTATGTTTGTCCTCATCTCTCGGCCGGCCGGCGCTTCCACCTAATCGCGCTTCGTCTCTTTTGTCAACCTCGCGCGGGACTCTGGGAGTACCTCTCGCCATTCTTCCACGATTCCCCGATTCGTTTTCCGACGCATTTTCGACGCTTAATGCGCTGTCGACCCGCGTCTCGGCTCGATTCGGTTTTGAATAGCCGAGGGAGGTTTCGATATAAACAATGATAAACGTAAGTATTTTCGACGTTCGATGTGATCCGTATATATCGTACAAACTTTTGTCGCGAACGGTGTAACAGATCTCTTTGAAAATCGAGTCTGTTACACCGTTCTCTGCTGGATATGAAAAAAAAAAAACAAGTAAAGTGAAAAATACTGGAAAATACGATTTAAAACAAAAATATTAGGCAATACATACGGCGGCGCGTTGATAACATCAAACTTAAACGTTATCGCGTAAGAAACTCTACTTTCAACCGACTTCGTACATCATTACGTATCTTGAACGCTCGTGCAATTTGTACTTCTTACGGGGCGACCAACGAGCAATAGAATCCGTATGTCGTTGCGAAGTGCGTAATTTACCGGCTCGATCAACGAGCGTATAACGACGGCGCATCGACTTGAATGGCGACGCGTTTCGCATACGATAAGATCGAGATGATAATTTCGAGCTCGAGAGACGATCGTCGTCGCGATCGAGCCTAATTAGGAAGACGTGCATACCGAGCGAAGTACTGCTCAAGAATCGATATGCCAATTTCAATGTGGATTGCTAACGATGTTGTTGCACGGTCGGAATCGAGCGAAAACTTATGTGTGTGTTGTAAAATGTTCTCTTTTGAAAATATTAAATATATATGTACACTTAAAGAAAATAAGAATATATCTTGACTGTTGTCTTGTATTGTTAAAGTACTTTGTTTTTCTCCATTAATGTGTGCAGTTTTATTCAACATCAATTGTGTCACGACTTGACTATGACCGACGGAAAGAAACCGATTCCATGGACAAGAACTTCAACGTGTGATACATTTTTCTATTTCTCTCGCCATTACTTAAAAGAGACACCGAAATACAAGATGAAGAAAGAGAGAAAGAGAGAGAAAATACTGCCACACCAGAGAAGAAAATAAAACGAAAAGTTCACTAACTCTCAACTGAAGAGCGGTGGGGAATAGAACAGATATCGAAAAAGCTAGAACATTGAGAAAGACAAAAAAAAAAAAAGAACAGAAACTCCCGCTGGGTTGGACGAAACGCATGCATATGATTTTGTGATATTTCATGGCTATCTACCTTCTTTCTCTTCCTTTGATCTTCTCTCTTTCTCGTCCTGTTCCTTTCGTGTCTAATTTTTCTTTTTGTCTGTAGTATCGTACTTTTGCGTTTTTTTGTGCTTTAGAATGAATGTAATCGAAAATATAAAAATTTATTATCATTTCTCTTCATGTAACGTTATTATATCTTCGACTAGAACTAATATCAAATTGATGATGCTTCGTTTCTTTCTCTCTCTCTCTCTATATTGTATTTTTATTTTTGTGAAAATTTTCTGGCTTTTTTTGGAATAACATAAAAAAGAAAATTAGGAAATCACAATTTATATCTATATAGCGACAAAAGCGGCTTTGTGTGATGTTCCCGTGCCGAATTTAGACACAAAAGGAAAAAAAACCTTTAGTTTGCTCTTTTTCATCATAGAAAATTTCCGTCACACTTCGTAAACTACATTGTTATCCGGCAATATCGATTACATATGTCCTCCGTATACTTAGATATTTGAGATCGTTTGCTTTGTTTGCGGCGATCATCAAACGCGGAGGAAGAATATAGGCTTCGGTCAACGGGGACTCTCTCGGCCGAGATTGGCAGGCACGAAGCGCATAATTAAAATATAACAGAATGACGGCTGAAAACGAATATTTCTGTTTTCCTCGCTCTCTTGCGTCATTCCGCTTTTTCATTTCTCTGCGTGCCAGTCGATCGAATAAATCAATGAATCTAATAAGGCGGACGCGGCTCGCGAGTCGGAAATTGAAAAGATCCAAAGCGATGATACAGCAGCGAATTTTCAATCGACTTTTTTAAGATTAATTGACAGATATTTTCCACCGGTATTGATTCCGCGTTACCCATTTCGCGTCGAACAAGAGTGTTCTTTTGCAATCGAGGCCGTCAATATTACGTTTGATAGCCTGAATTCGCAAACATCTAGGACTGTTTGAAAAAAAAAAAAAAACAACATTGAATACCAATATTATTGAATAAACACAAGTGTATAATGAATACTAACGTTACAACTAACTTGCACGCGTGCTATTGTATGTCAAAGCTCGAATCCAACTGTAGTGTTTTTATAAGAGAAGAGATAACAGTAAATAGTATAATTTGTACAAATATTTGACCGCTTTGCCATCCTCTAATCATCGATATCTTTCAAAAACATCACCGCTTCTAAGGATCTGAGCTACAAAAAACGCCGATTAAGCTTTCCGAAATTATTTATGAACTACTAGTCTTTGACTTTTTATTATCTCTTCCAAAAAAGGAATATATCCAGATTCTAACATTAAACCTAACTGCTACCGAAAAACTTCCGTCGAAGTAGCTTCGTATGATTTACAATCTCGTCTTTTTACGACGTCTCGTTCAAACACTTTTCCGTCACTTTTCTCGTCTCGCTCCGACGAGTTCAACGACACCGTTCGCGCACAGGTTTTAACGATATTTTTCCTTGTTCGACATCGCGTCTTCCAGCGGGACGCGAGAAGCTCTCTATTAGCTACGCCCGAATCCATAAATTCCGTCTATCCTCGCGGATATTAAATACTTTACCGGTCCGGTCTAATCGGTTATTGCCGTATCGATACGAGAGTAGTGGAGATAGGCGGATTATAAATGCAGCGCGCGAGGGAATAGTTCTACACGCGAACCGAAAGAAACGTGTGTCCGGGTTCGTAATAATTCCTTGCGTCGCATTAAACGAGCCTGCCGAGGCGGCGTGTACTTTTCGTAAATTTATGATAATTACAAATCGTCAGTATGGAGTCTGTCCGAGCGATGATCATCGCCATTCGAAAAAGAACCGGGGATATATATTGCCGAAAAGGCCGAGTCCAGGTCGATTCGAATCCTCTACATATTCATGCGGGATTAAAGCCGGTCGCCTCGGCGCTGAGCGGGAGACACGGGAGGGAAAAAAAAAGAGAGCGCAGCAGAAGGGACCACGAAGAGAATCCCGATTATTCATGACGCGAGGTGGTGCGCGCAACGGCAATCCCGGTCTGTTTGAACAGAGAGCGAAGGGAAACGTGTGCGCGCGGCATGGATCGTTGATTTCGTTGTTTGTTCTCCTTCTCGCCCGGTTCATAGGTAAAACTCACTTCCGGCACGCGAGTGACATGTACAATGAGGGATGCGAGCAGGATAATAAAAGAGAAGAAAGAGAATGCTTGAATTAAATTATTACTATTTTTTTAGGAATTTTCTCTTAAGTTTAAATTTCTTTTTCATGGAATGTATTAACAACTCTGAGTGCGAACTTTTATTTGATTTAATTGGAATTTTTCGTCTCGTACACCTATATATTGCAACTCTCCGATATAAATTACTTGGCGCGTTGAAATGTGTTTCTCTACGATGGTTGAAATTAAAGCTTCCGGCACGACAGATAGAAAACGGTTCCGCATCGTATTTCTCACGAGCGTTCCTCCTGTAAAGCCGTCCTTTGATTAATTGTCTCCAAATATCACCGAGTCGCATATATATATATATACTCTCACAGGTCCGCGCGCTCTCGTTCCCTCTTTGGCCCGGACGCGACTTGGGTGCACCAGGGGTTGGTTATCTCTCTCTCTCTTTCCTCTTCTGCTTTTATATATATATATACATTTTTTTAAGCACGTGGATCCCTCCATCCTGTCTTCCGCGTCCTTTGACACGGAAGACTTTCAATTCGGTCCATATTTCACGCGTACGATATTTTTAAACAGAACGGAGAATGAGTAATGGCGGCGAACGCTCTCCCGCCGACCCTTTTAAACGAGAGGGTTCCCGATATAGCGATGTACAGCCCGGAGCTGCCCCGAAGACGAATTCTCTCTCTCTTTCTCGGCGTGTCAAATGTAACGGTATTGACTCTTCACGAGAGCGAACAAGAGCTTCAACATTAAAACGTGTCGCAACGTCTCTCGATTTCATTCTATTCGAATCAAACCCTTTTATGCGACTGTACACACATAGAAATTGATTATAGCACGGGAAACCGATATGCGCGTGCGCACGAGCGAGATGAAACAACATAACTATCGGATAATTACGAGACACTCATTAAAATTCGAAAATAGATTTAATGGCTGATAAGAGTCGATGTACAACAATCTATCACTGTGATTCCTGAATCACTAATCAGTAATACGACATCTTATTCGATTATCTACAAGATTCTTAGGAACACGCGGCGCGTATATATTTCCGGAGAAATTCTAGAAGAGAAATGCACGCGTGCTATTACTTATCGCAGAAATAATTACGTATTACGTCGATCTCTCGCGCGCGCGACGATGTTACATAAAATGTATCAATTTTAATTGCAGCAAATATCACTCGAGTCACTTATATTCCGAGCCAATTATGTCGAGCGAGATCAGCGACTGAGTTACAATTAGTAATTACGCGCGTTGCAGAACGAGTTCCTTCTTGCGAGAAAGCGGGCGCGAGCGATAATCGCGTAATCGAAACATACGCGTGTTGACGACGAGGCGGAAAAGTATTTCAAGCAATATTTAAGGTGGGAAGGGGTCTATAAACACGAGTTGGACCTAGCTTACCGAGGCTTATCGCGGCAAAATGTTTCCCAGCCGCGGACATCTGCACGCGCTGGACACCGCACGCATGCGGCATGAAAATGCGACTTTATAATGGGATTAGGCGGGTTGCAATTCAGATTATAAATTGGATTATGGCGCGCCGTTAACCGCACTAAACGCTTTAAACCGCCGCCCCCGCGCTGCTGCACGCCCTTTTGTAAGCGCGCGCAATTTGCCCCCCTTCGTCGCATACTTTCGCGAATTGACCAGCCTCGTTTGCGTCCTGTTCTCTGGTTGTAAATTGCGTTGCAGGTGAAAAAGCAGTTTTCTTCTAAAAGATACAGTAATTTTAACGAGCTTTTTCTTTCTCCAATTTCATTTAAAGCTTATGAAAGAAAGAGCGAATTCTTGTCATCGCACTAAAAGGCGTGCAAATACTTTGCGATTGTCGCAATTAACATTTCGCACAAATCAATGTAAATATCAAATTTGTAAACGGTAAAAGCATGTCGATGGTGAAGTAAATACGTATGAAAATCACATTCCGCGGATTCAAATCACGAGCGCAACCTTACGAAGGGATACACAATGCAACGGTTTAGGACGATGCGGCAGAGAAAACAAAAAGACGCGGGAAGGGTGCGAAGAGAATGAAAAGATGGAAGGGTCAGAAGAGTGAGAGCACACAGAACCGAGGGGATCACCCGCGGGGCTAAATAATACCGGACAAAATGCGGTGGGCCACGCTTTTTAAATCGGCCGCGAGATCGTGGCGAGGGTTGCCGGGATTTTTGTTTAAGTGCCCGGAGGTGAACCACAAGCCGTCAAATGTGGGCGGACAATGAGCGCAGGTGAAACCTGTTGTCGGAGGAGGGAGGACGGGTTACCTATACTGTAGTTTCCTAAACTCGCCCTAATTTCTGAACAAGGACAAGCAAGTCTACGTTTTCTCTTTCTTTTCCGCAGACACAGAATTGCCGAATCGCAAGAGTTCTCTTTATACCGCCGAGTCTCTCTTTTCCCGACTATTATCCCGACTTTAAATCGGCTTGAGGCATGACAGCGGGGACCGCTCGCTAACTTCTCGACGCACACGATGAAACTTCGGTGTTGTGGATGGGAAAAACGTAAACATAGATCTTTGTGAAGTAAAAAAACTTCCGAGAGATCGTATCGTCTCGTCTGAGTTTAGAATGCATTTTTCATCGAACCGCGAGTAAATTAGCTAATTATACAACGTAATAAAGAACTTAGAAAGAAATTTATTACACGAACGTTCCTTTTACGTAAAAGATTGAAATTGTTCGGCAATTATTACTTCGCACATTAGAGACGGTGGAGAACATATACATACGTATAAACTTTACATGCTTCACATCAAGATAACGAAGTCGGAAAGAAAAAGAATTACGTATCTTCGCGTGTTCTTCATTCTCAGACATTCCCTTAAACGAATTTTTAGTAATTGGCTGGAACATGGAAATCTGTCTTTTCTCTCACGTGCTTCTCGTCCCGGGAAGGGGAACCCATGGCCAGGAAACCCTGCTGAGCTCGCGTTCTGAACGCAGTGGCGTAGACAGCGAGGACAGTAGACAAAACCGACAGCGTCGTCGAAGCCAACGTAAGCACCCCGAGAGATCGAGCGAAGATTAATGATGGTCGCGTTTTCGCTGAAATAGTCGTGTCACCGGTCGATTCCGAAGCAATATACGATACACGTCTCTATTCGCGATATTTTTGGCGAAAGAATTTTACGACCGACTTCGTTAGGCCACAAATGAACGGAGAAGCGCTAGCTATGAGCGAATATATATATACATAAGCGTCTCTCTCTCCCGAGTGCATTCTTCCGCATCCATTTACATTTATCGCGTTCGCTCGACGACTATCTTAAATTACGTTTGCGAGAGGTGTTCGACGGAATTAGCGGCGATAAAGACGCCTCCGGGACATAAAGTACGCCAGCTGCCGATCGCAATAAAAAGTCCGCGCGCGGTATCAGGTTTTTGTCAGCTCGCGCGAGCGCGCGTAGCTGTGCAAACGAGATACACCTGACGACGATCGCGGACTCTTATTCGCGCGCGCTTTTTCCTCATTTACATGCGCTTGAAAGCCCGCGTTAAAGTGAGTTACGTTACGTTCTCACCCGGTCGGATCATCGGCGCAAACGTGAGCCGGCGATTTGTTTTAACGAGGTCTAAGTATATTCCCGTTTTATATCGTTGATCTATTATTCAATTATACTACAAGTAACAAACAGAAAAGCCATATTGAAACATGGTGACTTCTTCAAATTGCTATCGAAAAAAAAGGCAAATTCCAACGCGTAAAAACAAACTGTCCGTAAATGTTAATGTGACAAACTCTTCGCGGAGATAATTAATCAGTAAATAACTCTATCTATACGCGACAGAAATATCTGATAAACGATTTACGTTGCAAAACAAAAAAAAACAAAAGAAAGGAAAGACGCTCGCGCCACGACTCAGCAACGGTCGGTGTTGCTTTTTTTTTTTTTTTTAACGCGCGTCATGCATATGCAGGATCCTTCTTCCACGGGAAGAACGTTCGATTCGTGGCCGCGCGTCTCGCGAATATTTTACATTTATGTAAATTCCGCCGGCGTGTGCGCGAGCATTGCGGGAACGCTATCGCAATTAGGAGTCGCAGCTGTAACTGCGCGCGTAAGGGTGTCGTAACTTTGCCGGAGAGCGCTTTCTCGCGTAACCGGAGACGATACCACAGATACTTAGCGACCTTAACCGTGAATATTTTGCGCCGTTACCTACTTCGACTAATGTGCTAAGTGGTGCGCACTGTACACACACACACAAACACACACAGATTTTGTGATGCGCGCGCTCAAAATCCTCCGATCGTTTTTGAAACGAGTCGATCGAGAACGATAAAATCGCGATTTCGTAACAATGCGCGACATGCAGCTCACGTGTGTCGCGGCACACACGCGCGCGTTAAGATCGTGACTTTGTAACGCGCGATTTTCACCGCTCAAATCTCCGCTCGTTTATCGTTACGCGATATCACGTTGCGTTTGAAATATTTCCGCCACCGCGCGAAATATTTCCCTCCCGATCGTTAAACCGCAATCTCTGCTTTTCCCTCTCTCTCGAATTTCTTAATTTCTCCGCGGTATCGCGTGATAACTGCGCATAAGGGGAAAGAAGACAGAAACAACGGACTCTCTCGGCGCTTTATGCCTCGTTAGCGTGTGTTGCTCGGGCTCGATTTCACGTTGTAACCGACACCGCACTAGGCACCGCACAGTGGCAGGGCCATCGTCGTCGTCGTCGTCGTCGTTGTGAAAAGAAAGAGAGAGAGAGAGACAAAGATGTGCATTCGAGAGAACCGCGCGGGCGCTCAATCGATATCCTAATAATTTTCTGGTAATCGCGCTAAGCTATCGTCTCACGACGAAAACGGAGGAAGAAACGAGGGAACGAGGGAACGGACGCGCGCTTCTTTATGTAAGTTACACGCGCTCATTTGCACCGGTATCTTCGCGGGACGAGAAGAGCGGAGAGAAGAGAGGGAGCACACATGCAGTGTGTGTGTATCTCCGTATTATTATGATAAAATATTTTTTCGGCCATAAATACACGTCCGGGACGCGAGACCCCCGCCGAGCGGCGGGGCCACCCGATGCACACGTTGCAGCGCGCGATAAACGCACTGGCACTTGCGCATGCACGCATTCGCCCGGTGTGTGTTATGAATGTGCCTTGACGCTGCTGAAGGCGCGCGCCCTTTTACCGGGGCTGGATACAAAAATGCGTCTAGGACGAGAGCGAGCAACGCGGGGACGAAATCTTGGTGTAATCTTGACGGTGTACGAAGTTGTACACTAGACGCGGTGTTAGCTTGTTATTTGTACGAGAACGAAATTCTGATTCGACTGAAAACGATGAGCGACAAACATTGCGCAATATTAATGTTTGCTTTCTCGATCAATTGACGTTTTTCCGCGTGACGATAATTAACTGTTTTTTGCTGTTCTCCGCAAAAAAGTCGACAGATGATAGTTTTTTTTTTTTCAAAAACTTATTTTTTATTTCTGAATGTGCATTTTACAACAATGGACGTGTATAGCGCTGTGATTTGAGAGCGACATATATCGCGATGGAATTCCTGCACGACCGCGAGGGTTCTATAATTCAGCGATTCGCTTTCAATACGCTCAGCGGACGAATCGTGTTTGCGTAACCCGACAAAATATACACATCGAATTCGGAGTGATTTGTTTTCTCTGCCGTTAGAAATTTTGTTCGGCCGTCTAGGCCGCGATGTAAAAATAAGCATTTTTTTTTTCGAGAGAGAGAGAGAGAGAGCCAAACTTTTCCGCACGGCGAGCGCGACCATTACGCGTCCTCTCCGTTCCATCCCCCTGTCCGAAACATAACTTTAATATGTTATACATACACACATACGGATGTACATATATATATGCATATTGCATACATATATATATACATTCCTGTCAAATAGCTTGAAATAGAGACCATAACGCATCCATCTTCGGACTATTAGCTCCTACATAACTCATCTCTTTTCCCCATCAGGCAAATTGGTATTTCGATCGAAAACGACTTTTCCCTCCAGTCCGACTATTCTGTCAAAACCCGGCGCTTTTACGGCTGATGACTTATGGCACCGAAACGCGTTCAAAATCGCATGATTCATGAAAATTTCTCTTCCGCGCGATATTTATTTCCATATAACCTACCGATCGGCATATGGGTGGAAATGCGCATTGGCGGCTGCATTTTGCGCGCGAAAAATATATTTGACTCGTTTATCTGCGTCCGACAGGAGACTCGGATCTTCAACGAGCAATTCACTTTACATGCCGGCAATAAAACACGTAATGAAACATTTGTTAATTTTTGGTTTTTTTTTTTTTTATGCGTTCGAAGATTTTCTGCGAACATCACAAAACCGGACATGCAAATCGCTCGATTTCTTTTGTAAATCAATCCGGGTCGCATTCCTCGAAACATTCTTAGGATCTCGGGCATCCCGTGAGGAAACGTACCGGAGGGGGTCAACCGGAGGGGTTCTACTCACCGCGGGGATGCTCCGAATTCCGAAAACGAACTCTCGTAGGCGGATCATGGCCCATAAATACTCATGGTGTAAACATTCGGCCAGATCGGGCTCGGCCAAGCGTGCCAACGGTTCCGATCGTCTGATGTAAACCCTTTGCTAAAATAAACCTGCTCGCTCCGCGCCCGGTCGTCGACTAATAACGCGATCGCGGATGATACACTCGGCGTATTAATTATTATTTCCCGCCGCAACGTATTAACTGTTGGTTTTCTGATCGCAAAAAAGAAATACAGATCGAATTGAATGTCACGTGAAATCACAATGCTAATTTTTTACTTGAGAGTTTGTTCAATTTGTTTAAAAAAATCAGGTTTTGCACCGGATTCTATAAATCTTTCTATTTAATTTCAAATCGTATTAAAATTAAATTTAAAAAATTGAAAGCGCAATAACAAAAGAAACAGCTCGTTTGCTACGGAAAAGCATCCGATCCGATCCCGACATTACATGTAATCGCGGTGAAATCACAAATCTCGGCGCACTCGAGCGGCGAGCGATACGACCGCGCGCAATATGCAAGGCGTTTTCCTCGGAGCCTGTTCGATGATTTTTACATGACCAGTAACAAGATCCTATTGAGCGGTATAACGAACGGAGTTCCTGCGCAGTAAAGATAGCACGCGAGGAACAAGAAACTGCTTGCGCCCGGAGGGCTTCTGTATTAAACGGGCTTCTATTCGAGAAAATTATTGCACGCGCGGCGTTCGAGCGGCGTTTCGCGGCCGAGAGGGTGCGTACAGCACCGCGGCTATACGGCAGATACGATCGTCGTCCGTTGCTCCTGACAAAGTAAAGTCGCTCGCCGGAAAAATTGTGTGTGTTGCGTGTGGTTTTATTAACAATGCGATATCGCGATCGAGGATCTGGCCCGCGTAATCATACGCGCGAGAACGCGATATCTCGCTGCTGTTTCTCCTCCTGTACGAAAGCACAAATCAACCATTGTTTGGTGGTAGCAGGACGGGATACTAGTAACTGGATTGTATCAGCAGGTGCTTGTAGAAGCGCCACGGAGGAATTCAAAACCTCGTTTTGCGTTCTTACATTTGTTGATAAATAATTTTTTTCTCGGAGCTACCGCAAGACGCAATCCAATTCTAAGAGACTATCTAATTCTTTACACTTACTGTTTTTCGCGCACATTTTTTCGAAGAACCGAGATAGCTTCTAGTTTCCGCTGTGTTGCAACTAAAGAGTGTGTGTGTGTGTGCGTGTGTTCGTAAAAAATTCGTAAAAAGATCCACGTACGATTATCAGCGCGAGGATATTGTTTTATCTCGCCTAATTTTGACAAGTTTAATATTTGTCTCTTATCTGCTTCGAAGGCAACACGGAGCGCGATAAATCATTCGTCTGTCGTAAACAATTAATTTTACATATCATCGTGTAATAAACTCGAGCAACATCGCGCAATATCGTGCTACAAATTATGTTGCGTAAACAAAAAAAGAAAAAATTCTCGATATGTAATTTTTGCATCATCCGTCGCAATTTGTGTCTGCCGCGTGAGGAAAAATTCAAACAGGTAATCGCGTGCTGCAGAAAATTAATTAATAATTGCCGTTAAGTCGCGAGAAATTAATTTTGGAGCGCGATCTCGTACGTCATGTAATCACTTCGAGAACCTTTCGGACAGGCAATCTCCGAAAGCGGAGCTCGTCTCCGTGTAAGATCGCGGATACGCCTATCGCGCTAATTGATTCGTAAGCGGCGAAATAATAGGCTTCTCCCGATGGATCGCCAGAAGTGCAATCGTCGGTCGCGACTCGCGTGCATAATTTCGCGCGAGTATTATAATTGCACTTGGCTCGGTTATTCCCCATGCAATTATACTTCGGCTCTCTTTCGTCGACGCGAAGATCTATGGGACAGTTGACGCGCCGCGGAGAAACAAAGTTGAAGGCCGCCGGCCAGGTCGGAACCGGCAATTACACGCGATTCGCGTAATCGTAAAACGAAACAAACGCCGAGTGCGAGCTTGTCGTTGGTGCAAGCTCCTATGCTCGTCGGCGAAGTGAACGCGTCGTAAATCAGTCGACGTGTACAATGAAAGAGAACGAGAGATGAACGGAGAAAGAGAATTTCGTTTGCGAGAGTGCATCTTGCGATTATACCGAATGCGATTCGCTTTTAAATCGGATGACTTCTTTTTCTTTTTCAAATACATTTGCGCTTCCAAAAATGCGTCGAGTTTTGCCAAAAATTTATAAAAAAAATTACTACATGATCCGAAACGTTGTCGAGGAAGTAGTGCTTCTCATACTTTTCTCTCGTATCACTGTCGAGAACAAACCGCTACCGTCGCGGCGTTACGTCAGCGTCCGCAGGTGCGGTTCGAGTGCAACCTGCGATCGGATGCGTCCACGAACTCGCAAGTCCAAAGCAGAGACAGAGAGAATCTCGCGATAACGCGGCGCGGTAAAGAAGAGGCCACACAAGGAAGAAGAAGAAGAAGAAGAGAACGCGAAGTCACGAGGCGGAGGAGACTGAGGAGAAAGAGATCGAGAACGAGACGGAGAAGGAGAAGGTGGAGTAGGAGAGAGGATCTCGAGCGTGAAACACGTGACGAGGACGGAGAGAACGAACGGGCGCTCCGCCCCAGGTACACGGCCAACATGGCCGCTGAGGGACGGATTGGCGGAGACCGGCCGATGTCGTCGTGACGCCCGCGCTTCACTCACCTCGACTCAAACTCAACGGACTTCGTTTCTCGTCGGAGGAGCCCCTACGGCACTCCTACATTTCGAGCGGTCGCCGCCCACCCTTCCACGGATATTTCCCTTCACTCCGCGCCGATCTTCGCGCCGTAACGCGCGGCGCACGAGGTTGCACGTGTTGCGAGCGGCCACGCACTCTCGCGCTCTTCTTGTCGCAATTTCCGCGCGCGATTTCGCGACGAACGAAGCGCGACGGAACGTGACTCGATGAGAAAGACACTCGATCGATGCAGATTTTTATGCATACGTGTTGTCGTGAATAATTTGATCTGCGTAATAAACACGACGATTTACATAAAGAGTGGACGAGCGGTGACGACGGACAACGAGGCAATTAATTCCTCGAAAAAGCCGATGCGAGGTGGTATAATAGTCATCATCATTGGCGATATATTCGCAGTAACGATAAATAAAGAATCTAACTTTACAAGCAAATGTATGGAAAGTTTTTTATGATATTGATTATTGATCCTTAACGTTCCGCGAAACAAATAAAGTCGAACTTGCTAGCGTCATAAATATCGCTGTCTTTTTGACGTAAGAGAGCAACACGGTATATATTTTAAATTGTTTCTTAAGTAGAGGCAGATGAAGGGAACATTAAAGATACGTCTAAAAAAAATATTTACACCGCGCGTTTCGATGTAAATTCTTTCTCTCTCTCTCTCGGATATTCTTCCTTTTTACTTTCAACATGAAGTGTTAAATGCAGTTGCGAAGTAATGGCATATTAATGTGTTGATGTAATCCTAAGAAGCGGCAAATTACGAGAGCAACGCGGCCATCTATTTGCAGTGCATTTGCTGAGCGGAAATATGGTGTATTATTAGACTTACAGGATGTAGTTCGTTCGTCTCTCTGTTCGTTGCTTTCCAATGTAATCACGGTTACAACCAAGTTGTCTGGCCGCGAGGCGTTGCAAGAATGCTCGAGTGCACGATGCATGACAAATATGCGCACTAATGCAAGGCTACCCTCGCGGATTTATCTTCGCTCGTTCGCCCGCGATGTGCGAAACTCACTCCCGATAAGTAATTAAACTTCCTAATGCAATTTACATTAGTTCTTTTTTTTCTTTTTGTTACAACAGGTATACCACAGTCAGCAGAAATGGTAATCAAATGAATTTTGCGCGATTAATTGACGCAGATGTTTTGCGTAACAAAAAAAAAAAAAAAGAAAAAAAGAAAACACTATGTGAAAAATAATAAGTCTCTAATACATCGTTACATACTTAATCGTTATATACTAAATCACTCTAATGTATCATTCGTAAAATTGTGCATTTCAGAGATCTAAATGTACAGAAAACCGAACCTTCTAATTTGTTTAAGAGAGAGATACACATCTCCTTTTTTCTTTTTAATTTTATTTCGGAAGACGATCAAAAAGTGTGCAGGTACACCGCGACACGAATGTTTATCACGTTTTCTTTTAGTTTCGATTGTAATTCCATGCGAGATACAACCGGCATCTCGAGCACGCGGTTTATTAAATATCTTTTTGGTTTTGTAGTTAATCTCGAACGCAACATCGGAAAGAGGAAGAGAGAGAAGAGGTGGTAGGAGAGGGAGAGAAGAGCAGGCAGATTCCGGATGAGCGACGTGCTTGAGTTGGCGATTCGTCGCGCTTCTCGAGCGCGCGGCGCGATAGAAAAAGCGCGCGTTGGTAAAAAGCTCTCGCGCATAATAATTCACCGACGGTAGACAAGAAGGAAGATGGGGGTCGTAGTCGTTATTAAAGAAGTACACGGCGTGCGAAAGCATTGCGCGGTTACATTTGGAAACCGATTGTTATTGCGCGCGCTTGGCTAATGGACACCGGTGATGAATGCGCGTGAAACTCAAAGTTATAACTTGCGCGAGCGAGAAGAAGCCAGAAACGAGCTGCCACCTGTTGATCCCTGGCAGCTACTCAATATTTATGCACATATGACGAAATATCGCTTAAAGCGCGGAGAGACACGCTCATCGAAATTAGCATAAGCTAGTAACTGTACGGCAATCGGCTACCGGCAGTCATATAAATATAAAATTCGATTGTGCTCTCTGTCACCAAGGAGTGACGGAAATTTCCTCGCGTGTCATATAAACTTTGCGCTTACAGTGAGAATTCTAATACGCATATTTATGTAACGACGGAATCGCAACATAAGTTTGTTAAATCGTGTGAAAATATAGCAAAAGTAAAGCTTTGTAGTCTGTGAAATACTCTTTTGGATCATTCAGAAAATTTCTACAATACTTCAATTTACGATATCGTTAAATTAACATGTTTTACTTATAACTTTGCAAGTGTGTAATTATAATATTGATTGTTCAATATCTTTTCGGAAAGAATTTTTATATGTAGAACATTACAATAGTTTCCTGTTAAGAAAAAATAAATTTACTCTGTTAAAAAAAATGTCTCTATCTCTGCTACAACAAAAACATAACGATCGGTCGTAAAATCCGACAAAAATAAATATACAAAGCTTTACTGTCTTGCTTTCAATTTAAAAAATCTTCATTGCTAGAGTGCAGCAGTTTATTGACACTCACCTAGCGCTCTCTGTGTCCCACCGAAGCAGCTTACTCCGAAAGTTCCCGGTTGTACTGTAGTTTCCTGCAACTCTCTGTGTCCCACCAAAGGCAGCTTACTCCGAAAGTTCCCGGTTGTATTGTAGTTTCCTGCAATATACATAAATAATTGGTCATAAAATCTGACAAATAAATATACAGAGATCTACTTTATTGCTTTTAATTTAAACAATCTTTACTACTAGAATGCAAGAACGGTTTATTGATACTCACTCACCTAGCACTCTGTGTCCCACCGAAGCAGCTTACTCCAAAAGTTGTACTGTAGTTTCCTGCAACATAAACATAAATGATCGGTCATTGGTAACGTCACAATAATAATCGCATGTACATATATGTTTGTCATATTGTTTATTGTATTGGTTCTGTTCAGTATGACCACGATTTACATGTGTGTATGTGTGTGTGAAAGTTCTTGATTGTTTCATCAATTCTTAACAAAAGATCTCGTTTTAAAAAATCAATATATGTTTTAAATATATTGTTTTTAAGAAACTGAAAAAGATAAAATTTACAAATAGCAGCAAATAATTATGTAAAAGGAGATGATACCTGTTGCTAGATAATCGCACGTTGTGTTAATCCTGCTCCGTGCGCGGCTCGCGGGAACGCCAACGACCATCGATACGATTTCACCGGCCAAACTAGGCGACTCGGCGATCAACGTTACTAACGAGTGCGCGATGCTAATTACGTATCACTACGAACGCCCGATACTTTGCGACACACGCGTGCTACAGATATTTGCGCGCAAAACGTGATAATACTCGAGAGAAATGTCTGACAAATTTCACGTAGTTCCGATACCGTCGCGCGTCCGCCATGACTGCCGCCAATCCCGAGTATATCGAAGCGCGACATTTCGATTCTCGAATATATCGAATCGATGTGCGCGCTCTGCCGCGCATGCACGCAGCACGGAACAGAACCAAATCAATCGGAACGATAGTTACTCTTTTATCGATTCAATCGAGACAACGCTTGTTTTTTAGGGGTTTGAGAGACAAGTATTTCAATGTTTTCAGACGTTTTTCAGACAAGTGATCGTTGTCTGGGAACAGAAAATCACTACAAAAATGAGAGCTCAGCGCTAACTCTCGGTCGCTTGGTAAGGCATCGTCAGCTGACATGCTAGCATCGCAACAACGGTAGATGCGCATTCGTAAATAACGACGCGCTCGGACAGGTTGTATTGCAGCAGCTCTCTTCGTCAAGTCAACAAAAACAATGGTAGATCTAAAGACAAACGTTAGTTTCGCGTGTCAACGGTGTTTACAGCCTCTGAAACTGGACTCAAGCTTCGATCACCTTGGAGAACACACACTGGCTGAACTCTCACGTAGGTAATTTCTGTTTTTGTATCGGCGATACGTTTGACGTGCATCATCGAGCTCTGATTGCCCAATTCGCCAACTTGACAATCCTTTTTGTCCTACTTGCTTGCGATTGTGACCATATCCCTCATCAATGATATTTAGAAAAATGTATTATAAAAATATCTACTCTTTTTGAATTAATTTTGCTGCGCAAACATGAATGTCTCTATTAAATAGATAATGCAGATAGCATGTCTCATCTGAACTATATATATTATTCTGTAGAGACAGTATTATTCAGGATATACATAATACATAAAGCAGTATGCTTTTTGTGGAATGTATTTTTATTATTCTCTAATGCGTTTAATTTATTCTATATAATTTTGATTATATACAAATATTCAGCGAGATACAATTTAGTTTTATTGTACATTTTTGTCTGACAAGTTTTGTACATGGTGAGATGTAAAGAATTGTCATTGTAGTACCTATACAACAACAAGTTGTTGGAGAACTGGAACCACAGAGCGATAGCATAGAACATTTTGTTCAACCGTTCAGATTTATTGAATCGGGAAATGGTACAAATGGATTCACATTGGTTGGTGGTGATTCTGGTGAAACAGAAAGCTTAAGTCGTCACTTAAAGGTACTGCAGGTATAATTTAGACACGTAGTTATAAAATCTTTAATGGCTGACTTTTTTTTTGTGGCGCTTCTCAGCACTCTTCTGACATTTTTGCTGAGGAACTTCACAGCTTTTTTTTCAGGAAAAGACACATTCTGGTACTTTCGCTTAACGCATTCTTGATTCCCCAATTTGCTACGCTTATATATATATATATATTATATGTGTACACATATTACAATCTGATCTTGTAGGTGCAAGCTACGTTATTTGATATTCTCAGTAGCAGTAGTTCGGCAGATCATCCACTTTGTGATGAATGCACAGATAGTCTTTTATTATATATGGATCAGCAATTGCGAATGACAGAGGGAGAATGGTCAGATTATAATGAGTACCTGAAGAAACTAGAAATTGAACAACAGTATAGAGGAAACGAGGATGTAGAGATGGAAAATCTCACAAAGGAATTGCAAGACGTGAAGGCTGAAGAAGAAAGAATGATAAGAGAGCTAGAAGCCTTGAGAAAGGAAGAGATAGCCACTAGAAATGCCATAGCGGAACAGGAGAGAGAAAAAGAGAGGTTGCAAAGCGAAGAAGACAGGTACTGGAAAGAATATACAAAACACAAAAGAGATGTTATGTTAGCTGAAGATGAATGTCGCAGGTAATTAGATCCTAAAATATCCTATATCCTGTTTGTTTTTCACGTATATTAAAAAAAAGATAGTTTTATTTGTTACATAAAATTAAAATTTTATATTCTTGCAGTTTGGATAATCAGTTGGTATACGCATCTTCACAGCTTGACAGATTGAAAAAAACAAACGTGTTCAATGCAACGTTTCATATTTGGCATTCAGGTCACTTCGGAACTATCAATTCGTTTCGACTAGGACGATTGCCAAGCGCACCTGTGGATTGGAGTGAAATAAATGCGGCATGGGGTCAAACAACTCTTTTATTAGAGGCACTCGCACGCAAAATGAACCTCAAGTTCAAGCGCTTTCGCTTAGTACCGTTCGGTAATCACAGTTATATCGAGGCACTGGATCAAAACAAGGAACTACCACTATATGGAAGCGGAGGATTCAAATTCTTATGGGATACAAAATTTGACGCAGCTATGGTGGCATTCTTGGATTGCTTGCAACAATTTAAGGAACAAGTGGAAAAAGGAGATAGTGGATTCTGTTTGCCTTATAGGATGGATCGAGGCAAAATTGAAGATTCAGCGACCGGCAACTCCTACTCTATTAAGTATGTTTGAACATTTACACAAATATTGAATATTCATTGTTTCTGGTATATTCGAAGTACTTGTCTGCATAATTTAAGAATTTAATATTACTGTTTTCTTTTTTTCAGAATACAATTTAATTCAGAAGAACAATGGACCAAGGCGTTAAAGTTCCTATTGACAAATTTGAAATGGGGTCTTGCATGGGTTAGCTCTCAATTCACAAAAGATGAATTGAATATTAATTGAATATTAAAATATTTGTGATTTTGCGTAATTAAATTATGCAATTATCTCGTCCTTGCTTGTGTGTATATATAAATGCTCTATTTGTAAATAAACGCGGTTGAACGATGATACACAGTTTTGCGCATAATTTGCTGTATATATTATTATTATATAATTTTAAAGATTTATTCTTTTTTATTTGACTAATTTGTAGTTCTTTTTATTTTATTTTAGATATCCCAGCAGGATGATCTTTAGTTTTAAATCTATGAACAGTATTCAGGTTTATTAAGTAAAAACCAAGACACACCAAAGAGAAAACTGGAGGGACTCTGTACTTCCTTGGATTTTATGTAATCCTTTAGTTCTGGAATGCTCAATTCCACCACCTCTATGACCTCACCTTCGGATTCAGCACCACCGCCTTCAATGTGATGAAAGATTTGAATCATACAGAATGAAGAATTCCTGCTTATATGTTCAAACTTTTATATATTGATTACAGTACAAAAACAACACCTTTAGAGTACATGTGTATATATTATTTTAATTTATGAGATTATTTTTTACAAAAATATGAAAAAAATACAAAAAAAAGCTTACCAGGATGTGTGTGCATGTCATCTGTGACTTCCACATAGAAAAGAGTTTGTTTTGCACTAGCAGAAGCACTTGACCTGGAACATGAAAAACAAATCTTTATAATTCACATATCTTATAAATTTATCTATCAAGGAAGATTGATAATCAGAACTATTACTACTAATAATAGATATTAAAAAACCGTGGTACACACGTTTCTTTAATAATGACCAAACAAGACAAAATCGTAATGTAAAAGTGTGAAAAACGACGCAAAACTTTTGCAGACTCACAAGTAAGTGCAAACTTGTTTGAACTCTGAGGTTGGCGCCTCGTAGCCGCACTCCTCCCGCAATTCGTCCTTCGCTATCTCGACGAGCGGTTTGTCCTTGTCTATGATACCAGCGCAGAGCTCCAAAGTCAAACCGAGTGTCGCGGGATTAAGTTCGGTGTCGATTGTATTTTGTCCTTCCGGCAGACACGCGTAATACACCGCTGGTCGAAATTGCCTGACAAATACGAGCTTCTTTCGACTCGTGTTGAAAACAACTATACTCACGCTGTCATGAATTTTTATTATGTCCCACTCCTTACGTTGGCCGTCGTGCGTGTAATACAAACGAACGGTTTTCATCCACGGCGAGTCCTGCGGGACTTTTCCTACGCGGACATCCCGCAGATCGAGCATCCTTTTGCGCAGAGCATCGTCCCGCACGATGATGCTCATTTCGGCTGTCAAAAATCGCGATGTCACTGGATATGTTCAAGGCTTTCTTAACCTCTGTCGATAATGGAACATTGCAATATGGCGTCCTCAAGATTTCGACGCGCGCAACCCACAGATGCCGCGCATGACACAGTAGACGGTGCAAGCGCGCCGTTTCGAATACGGCCATTAGAGTTGAGTGTGCGTGGCGGTGTTTCTCGCGTTCGAATTTTCGCAATTAAGTACGTCGAAATTTTGTTTACGCGTGTGCAATTAAAGGGCGTGGAATTCGTTGTCTCTCTTCATCGTGTGTTCTTCAATCAGCGATCAACTCCAGTCTCTGTAGCGTGTCAACAAGCTGTTTCGAATTCGACCTCTGCGCGGCGGTGTCTCTCGCGTTTACGATTACGTCGGAATTTTGTTTACGCGTTTGCAGTGGAACCTGTTGTTTCTTCAATCAGCTTCAACTCCAGTCAACTCAGCAATCAGTTTCCAGTCTCAGTAAGTGCTAACAAGTAATATTTGATTGACGAACAATCTACAATCTGTGAAACTTTATACGAGACATTTTTATATGAATATCGCGCGCGCGGATTGAATATTCTTGTGAGAAAACATTTTTTACAACATTATTCTGTACGATAACATTTACTTCTACTCCAAAACTCGCGAAATAACAAAACAAAATGTTTCAATCTCCGTTGATAATAGCATCGATGTAATGGCGTCGGCAAAATTTCGACACGCGTGATCTAGAGATGTCGCGAACGGCGCGAAATTGAGTCGTTTCGATCTTCGTTGTTAGAATAACAAATTAAAATTAAATGTTTTAACTATTCGTCGGTAGTGATGATTACGCGAGCGCATTACATCGCACACACATATTACTTTTTCACATAATCAACGTGATGTATAAAATCAATATTACTAACAGTACGTATGATAACGCAATCGATCGTGCGTTATATCTACGTTTCTTTGCAAGACGCGAATCTCCGATGAAGCTGTTCTTTACCTTCACGATCGTGAAGATCGAAATAATGAGCCCGATGAAAAGAAAGGGTCTTTGTTCTACTTCTTCTTTTTTATTTCTTTCTTCTTAGGTTTCGTAGGTTTTCTATCTTTCTTCTCCTTCTCTTTTTCTTTTTCTTTCTTTTTTGGAACGTCGTCCATAATCTTGAACGTGTCTAGAATCTCCTGCTGTCTAACTTGCGTATCTACGTGAATCACATCGGGTTTTTTACGATATCTATAAACCGCCGCTGGCGGCGAGAACTCGATCTCCATGTCGGACGCCGTCGAGCTCGACGTGGTGGACGCGTCGTCCTTGTTGCGCATTATCTTGAACTGCAGCGGCTTTACCGGCTCCTCCAATTGCGGCTCGTCCGAGGTTTCCTGCCTGATCGGATACATCGTCACGTAGTACGTACCGTCTTTTCGGTGGATGTGCAGAGTCGGCGGAAATTCCGTCTCCTCTTCTCCTTCCTTCTTCGCCTCGCGCGACGTGTAACTTATGGGTTTGTACACTTTGCGTCGTTGGGTGGTGCGCGAGGGCACCGACCTTGACCGAGTATCCTCCATCAGAGAGGTGCCTCTCTTCGCCTCCTTCAGCAATTCGTTCAAGTAACGCCCGATCGCGCCCGGTTTCCAACCGATTCGCGGCTTCAATTTGCCCAACGACGCTCCCGTGTTCCACAGCCAGCCCATGTTGGACGGCACTCGCATTCGCGGACTGATGCAATTCTTGTGACCGTAAACAATACCGGGATAAACGTCACCGATAGAGTAGACGTAACGCATCACTCGTTTGCTGATCTTGATGGGAAATCTGTGAATTTTTTGATCGCCGTTTGGACCCGGTCTTCTCTTCGGACGTCGTCCCCGATCAATGCGTTTACCGATTTTGCTTTTCGGTAGTTTCGGAAGTAGCACTACGTCCTTCGGTGGTTCTTCGACGATTTCCTGCGGTTTCTCGATCGTTCGATTGATTTCAGGTTTTTTTTTGCGAGATTTACATTTCGGTTCGCCGCAAGGACCGCCTTCGTCGACCGCTTCCCCGTCGGGCGTCACGTCCGTTTCCTTCGGCTTCTCTAGCTTTTCCTCTTTTTTCTCCTCTTTTTTCCTTGGCTTAACTGCCATCAATGTCGTTACGTCCGGTATCGCTTTGCGCACGACACCGGGTCGTTGTTCCGGAATCGCCGCGGAAGGGACAAAAGGTGTAACGGCACCAATGGGTTTTCCGATCTGCGTGTTACAAGGAGCAGGACATTGCACGATCGGCAATGTCGTCGGGACGAGCGCTTCGATCGCGCTCTTCTTCTCGCTCGGCATTTCGCGAACAGCGTAATCCCTGTCTATATCTCTGCCGAAGAAAGGACTGTCGGAAGGATCCGTCAGACCGAGATCCGTCATGCACGTTATTTTGCCGAGGGAGTCTACGAACTCCTGCGCCTCCTTGAACGCGCGTATCATGCAGTCCGCGCCCACGCAGGGTTTCTTCGTGCACTTGCGCGCGCCTGTTCTCCAAAACGAGCGACTCTTCCCCGGACATATGCAACTAGGCGCCTTAATTCCCGCCGCGACCCTCGGACGCGATCTGCACGGCGAGCTATCGTCTTTTCGATCTCTTTGAAATAAAACGGTGGTGGTTGCGTCGCAACGCGCGCCTGCTAAATCACCTCCGCCCTTCATGCGATCTCTTGACTTATTATTTTCTTCCTCGCAACACAGCACTTCGCCGTTCGAGTTCTCTTCTCCGTCCTCGACGTCTTCCGTTCTCGTCGGTGCGCGAGGATTCATATCTTGTTCCGCGCCTGATTTCAAATGCAAATTGTCGACGCGGTAAGTGTTCGTAACCGACGACGGAACGTCGTCGCTGGTATTCTTCAGGATGTCGGGATTTCTTAAAGCCATGCAACAAGAGCGAGCGCATCCGGAACGACACATCATCGGATGCGTCGATCGGTTTGTCGGCAAACACGAACAGGTTGGCTCGTCCGGATACGTTTCGTAGATCAACGTGCGATACTTCCGATCGTTGAGTTTCTCGGCGCTCGTGAGTTTCTCGAATCCCGGTTGATTCATCGATACGCGAGGCGACGGTCCCGGTTGCTTCAGTGCGAAACGCGAGTCCTGATCTTTTCGATCGCACGGGTATTCCGGACAAAAAATTTCATTCAGTAACGAAAACCTGCCGTCGTCGTGTTTTACTTTCGTTTTCTTTTCGTTTACGTTCTCGTCCGATGATTTCGCGCAACGAAACTGCGAGCCGAAGGGAAATCCTCGAAATACAAACGATTTCTCGTGAAGCCTCATGTGATTGATAATCGAGCTTCCGAAGCACGATAACCTCAAGTACATAGATATCGATCCGCAGGCAGTGCCTTTCTCGTCGCTCAAGGTGTAAATCTCCTTCGTTGTGTACGACTTTGACAGCCCGTCTATCTTGTCTTTGGACGCGGCTATTTGATCGCAGAAACACTGAGGCAGAAACGCCGTTGTCGCGCAGAGAAGAATCCGATGACTAGCGTCATCGTGCGAGTTACGGTTATCTCCGCGGGGAATTCGATACACTTCAACACTCAGAGGAGTCGACTTTACGGATCGTATTAAATTGCTCGGTGTTCGGACGAACAGACACGTCTTACCCTCGTAGTTGATGTTCTCGTCGCGAAATCGATTTGCTTGGTTCTTACTTTTTCTGCCTTTAATCTTGGCCGATTCCTCGGTCATATCGACGGGCGCGAGATCGATGACGCTCGCGCGTATCATCAGATCGCATCCTCGATTGTTAGCAATCTTCTCCGGGCATACGTTTAGACGATCGACCAGGATTTCGAGCATGTACAATTGTTCGGTTTCTGATTTTGGCGCTTTCTTCTTCTTCAGAGCCATTTTCGGTGCGTGGATAAGTAACGGTGCACGTGAGATACACACACACACACGCTCGCGCGTTGTCGAACGACACGATTAATTTGGAAAGAAACTCCGGACCGACGTTAACGATGTGCCTGTACGTATCGCACCATTAATTTTGCGCGTCGTTTCGGGCCGGAAATCGAATGTGATCTCCCTTGCGCGGTTAAATTCCGAACCGGTTAACTGACGTTTCCAGTTGTCAAGTGCGGTTACCATAACGACAGAAAATAATTTATAATTAATGCTCGACGCAAAGATAAACACTTCAGAGAACTCGGCCTCCTTTTTAGAAAACGTTCAGAGAGGTTCACTTCTTTTTGCCTTTCTTCTTTTTTCTTTTCTTTTTTTTCTTTTTCGGCGGTTTCTCCTTTACCACCTTCTCGACTGGCGGTTTTTCCAGAAGATCCGACGGTACGAATCGCTGCAGACAAATCCTCCGTTTCTTTTCCTCCTCGTTGACTACGGGCGATGTAACTGTGTCTATCGGGTGCAGCTCGTAATGTGTTTTGTGCATTCGTCCGAGGCACACGACGGCGAGTTCCATGTACACCGTGCCGGACGGATTTTTGCCGGGATCCAAGAGATGAAAACCGCCCTTCACCGTGAACGGTTTCGGCAAATGCTGAGGATCGTTGCCGATCATGGCGAGCTGATCGCACGTGCAACCCGGCAAAGTCAATTCGGTCTCCTCCACGGGATAAGTGTCGTCCTTGCAAAACACGCCAATCTTCACGTTCATCGAGCGTAACCCCCGTACCAGATCTTGCGGCCGTCTGACGAAAAGGCAGCATCTGCCGGTCATGAAACGCACGTCCTGATCGCGTCTCGCGTCGTCGCCGTGCGTGAACTCGAATATGGGCAAGTCTAAGAACCTGATCTTGATCACGATAGGGTGCTCGCCGATGCCTTTGATTATAAGGGGTGTCAACGTCAGTTTATCGATCAGTATCTCGGCTAGATAAATCTGCTCTTCGTGGCCGCCGAAGCACGACATGACGTGACTCGAGGCGTTTCTCGCGATGTATTAAGTTGTATCTCCGGTCAAAAGATAGAGAAGTCGAGTGAAACGTTAAAGAGATCGTCGAGATATTCAAGAAATAAATTTTGTATGGAAGAAGAGTTCGATCGTGCGAAACAATGTGTCAAAATTCTTACCGAAAATTTAGAGGTTCGAAAGTGCCGCGAGAACTGTTGACAGATAAAAAGTAAAGCTTGTAGCGCACGGTGCTTTTTTTCGTGCTAGAGAATTGACCAATCGTGATTTGAAAATCAAAGAATTGTCAAATCGTCGACCCAGCACGTGCGCCGTAAATTTGTAAACAGTTACCAAGCACCGATTTACAAGATATCCGCGCGATATAATCGACAATTAATTTCGAGTCGCGCCACATACACAAATCTGTTGTCTTATCACGCAATTTACTCAATCGACACGTCGTACAAGATATTCTGTTAACGCGTTTCTTAGAGGCTGATTTTATATATCGCCTGTAGCGCGCAGCCTTTTCTTCCACTTCCGTGTGCGCACATGCCGCCGTCATCGGATAGGCAAAAAAATTATCAACGTACGGTCACGTACATCCCATCCACTATTCGCGCGATTCTTCGGCGTTTCTAATTCCATTGGCAGTTATTACTTAGCTCCCACAGTGGTGTATACTTAAACTTAGACGCGGCGCGAAAGACGCCGCGCCAGAACCGTTACGAAAACCTGCGAGGAAGACACGACACCCTCGCAAATTCATACTTACCGTGTATTTCTCATTAGGAAGAATCATCATTCGACGAACTTGTCACGAACAAACGTAAATATATACGGCTGGACTTGAAAATAAGAATAATAACACGGTTATATCAGGTCAAGCGCGCAGATACAGTTGCACGACATTAATAATAATGAGTTACTTGAATTTATAAGAATTTAGAAAACGCACACACAAGTTTATGTCAAATTATTTCCCAAATATTTATATATCTTAATCCTTTCGTCTCTCTCAGTAAAATTGTTTTTTGTTTTTTTTTTTTTTTATCTAAATGAGATAAAAATATGATATAACGCGCACTGTGATTTTTTTTCTATATGACCGAAACATAGTCTCTTTAAAACTGTTCTCTCTTTGGTTGAGAATCAATCGTCGTGTCGGCAACGAACAATCCCCGAATCAACGAGATTTCTCGGCCCATTTAGGACGGGAGTTCCATTCCGTAGATTTCAACGGGAGAATAGCACCCCGAGAGTCTCGAACACCGAGAACCGAAGTATGCACTAATTGGTACGGATGCGTGTCCGCGCGCGCGCACACACACACACACACATACATGCACGCACGATCGGTCCGAAGCGAGATAGGCGGTCGACGGACAACGGGGCCAGAACGAGAGATATATCCCGAACACCACCGTGGCCGCAGAGAGCGGAGGAAGCCGCGGGCCCCGAATTGAAGTAAAATTCCGGGTCCGGGAGCGACACGGCGGCTCGTTAAAATGCTTGTGGGGGTTTTGGGCACGGGACTCTTCTCGGATAATTGGCGATTAGCGATTAAAACGAACGGCTGTATCCCGGACCGTTCCCGCGCCGCCTTTTCCCTTCTTCGTTCGCGAGCTATCCATTGCGCGGACCATAATGTTCGCGTCTAAGAAATATCCTCGACGTATCACTCGTTTGTCTCGTAACAGTGACGATTCTCTTCGTTTCCTGCGCGGTCGCCTTTTTCTCCTCGACAAAGAAGTGTCTTTTAATCGTGCGACCCGACCGTCGGGATCGTTTTCCTCGGTCGACTCCTCGGTCGTGGTTGTTTCTTTCTACAAAGGCGTGTCTGGGAATCCGAGCTGCGTCGGATCTGCGATGATAATCGCGATGGTATTCGAACAGCCGGAAATAACGATCGAACGAGTGGACGTTAACTCGTTTTTTATAACGGAAAACGCTTGTCGTTTCTCTAATCGCAAATGTAATCTCTTGTTCAAATGTAGATACAATATAATAACATAAATATTGCTGCTGTGTAAGAAAGCGTTGTGCGCGAAAAAAAAAAAGAGATACGAAGGTTATCTCACACACACGATGTTTGTGCGCGCAAATTTTTTTTTCAAGAAGAAAATTAAACAACGTTTAATAATTATACACGCATTCGGGTTTAATTTCACAGCACTTTGTTGTGCTCTTGCAATTTGTCGTGCATTTACGCCAGAAACTCACAAGCGCGAGCTCAAACAATGGCAACAATACTCGAAGAATAGCCCGTAATCAAATTAAGTGTCGCGTGTCCGCTTAAGGATTAATCACTGTAATCTGCGATCTTTCCACGATAGCGCAGCGCGATAGCTAACCCTTGTTTCCGGTTCTTCACCACGATGTCCGTTATCTCGCACGTTGCGCACGTCAGTGCGTTTGAAATAATCTATCTAAAGCCACCATCAATCTGCGCGCGACTCACATTCGCGACTTGTTCGAGATCAATTTGTCATTCGAATTCGAGAGAAAATTATCTCAGTTCGTTATTTATTCGCGCAATTTGTTCGCGATTCGGCTTACGTTTCGTATTTTACGTCGCGTCACGATGAAGACGCCTCGACAATGTTCTTCTCGTCTTTTCCATTTGACCTAAATACATTACACCGACGGAGAATCTATTTTCTCCAGCTTCTAAATTGACGCACATGCTCACAAGCATCTCGCTGGAGAAACCTCCGTCGTGCACGAGACGACGCGATCCCACGACGTTATTTCCTACACCAGTTATTCGACTCTCGGCACACGTATAGGTAGCTCGTCTCGTCGGGTTCCTGTACGTACTTGTTACAATACGCGGAGAGCAGAGTCTGACTCGGCCGGAGTCTCAAAGTTCATCGGCAATTTGAATAATCTTCCTCGTAAGAACAGTTTCTCGTTTTGAATTCGCCTAACTACCCGGCGCAACTCTCTGAGCTAGATCTCGCTACTCGTGTTGAAAACGCGATCGTCGATCCGTTTAACACGATACAGTCACGTGTACATCAAAGTCTGACTGAAT
Source organism: Pseudomyrmex cubaensis (assembly GCA_014825685.1). NCBI lineage: Eukaryota > Metazoa > Arthropoda > Insecta > Hymenoptera > Formicidae > Pseudomyrmex > Pseudomyrmex cubaensis. The sequence goes on from QVOA01022544.1 coordinate 32,982, forward strand.
GTTTTTTCCCACGTACAGAACGACTATTGCACTTTCAGAGCGTACAGTATAAATCGGCGACTCTCAACACATAAAGAAAAAATAAAAGCAAATTACATTACATGAGACACATGGAGAAGAACAAGAGAGAAATTATATTTTTAAATTTTAATTACTCCGCTATGTGATAAAAGATACGCGATTGATCAAGTGCCATAAATTCAAGTGAAAGAACGCACGTGTGGAAGAATCGCCGTGGCGAGACGCGGTTGTTATAATCGCTCGGATAAAAAAACGAGGCGCGCTCACGACGAGAGTCGGGGGAGTCGGATTTTCGATGATCTAGATCTGGGGTAGCACCAGGAAGCCGGGATCGAAGGCAAAATTACCGGTGCCAGTGGAAGGAGGCCTCGTTCGCTCGCTTCGTGAGGTCAGAGGGCGATAGCGGTACCTTCCTCTCTGCGCGCGCGGAGGTAGACCTCTCTCTGGTCGTACCCACCTTATCCTCCCCGCGAGAGCTCGGTGTGTAGGTTCTCTCCACGCTCCAGTACAAACATTTCCCCGTTGCGGATGTGTGTATTCGTGAAGCTACGATGAGCCGTGCTCTACAACGTCGAGCGGGAGTCGAGAGGGAAGTGTGTATTCGTGCAAACGAATACCTGAGATCGCGGCAACCAGACGTTGCTCGACGACTACGTGGCCGGGATCAACTAGGTTCTTGGTGGTGATGAAACGAGACGGCCCGTCGTGATGGAAGGGCCCGCGGTAGCGAGAGAAAGAGAGGAAGAGATAATCGTTATATTAGAGAGATACTCTCCCGCGGCGCTAGACGAAATTTGTCAAACCAACCGGCGGATCCCAATTTGTTTTCCCGTGCGTGTCTCGACCTACGCTGAAAGAGCCGTAGGTGGCTCGCCCGGAGAGAGAGAGAGAGAGATTGTTTCACCGGCCGATGAGTGGATAGTTATCCCCGATATCGAGGCTACCAACCGGCCGGAGCCGATAGTATTAAAAGGTTAAGAATTGATGTTGCCACGCTTAACCCCATCGTCGATCAGTGCGCGCTCGCGAGGCTCTCGCGGAGGTTGGGATAAAATAATACCGGATTACTATGCAAGCAACCTGTTTATTACACGTACATAGAGTAGTTATTTATATCGCAACGATGAATATAGTTCGTAAAATTACAGAACATGTGTATCACATATTCGCGACACGGCAGATTTTTTTTTTTTTTTAATGACACGTGTGACGTGTCTCCGATGTTAAAAGGCAAGGTCCGCCTTACTTTTCTCACGCTCCAATTTGAAAACTTATTACATGAGAATAACGCACACACGGAGAATAACGTGTAATTACTAATTACATTTCTCCCAAACGCGACTGTAGACAGTTTCTCTATGAAATTGGTAAATTGAACAAAATGAAATAATTCTAGAGGGATAGCATCGCGCGATTACAGGAAGAGAGTGATTCCTATACTTTTGCGAAACCGGTGAACCACACGCTTGACCCCGCGACAGATGGCCCGCACGAATTAACACCCCATTATCCTCCGCTTGACATGATTAACCATCATATGGTTCAAAGCTCTACCGTTACACCACCGTGGATAACACAACGTTGTTTGTTAATCGTCAACGAAAATTATTCCTCGCTATGTAGACCCGTTTACGCTCGTTTGTGTATCTTAAAAAAAAAACAAAAAACAAAAAAAAAAAAAAAAGATACCCGAGATACCGCTTTCAGATTCTCTCGTTCACTTGTGCCACAAATTAAGAGAATTAATGACCAACGCCGTGTCTCGCGACGACACCGAGTCTTCCAGCAGTACCGGCGCGGTAATTGCGTTAGACTTGACATTTATTTTACGACGTTCTTCCACGGCGGTTAACCCGCTCTTAACAATCATTTTCGTTGGAAGCGACAAAGAGAGTTACCGTCAAAATGAACAGGCGCGTTTAAATCTCAAGGCCGTTTCGTCCACTTTACGAAGCGCGCGGTACTCCGCGATCTGGCACCTTTGCCTGGGAACGGGAAACACGTTTTGATCGCGAGCTCTTACGCACCAACTGCTATACCTAACTATGTACATGCAACCTTTCATTCTGGACAAACTCGCGGAATTTCATAATCTTTTTTTTTTTTTTCTTACGACGCAACGTGTTGAGGTAATTATGCCGCAGAATATTTCGGAGCAATGAAGTTCTACGTGACGTTGACACACGCAAAGAAACACAAAGTCGCAAATAACCATAAATTCATTCTGAGATAGTTATTATTTGCATACATAAGGAACGTTAAGAATTTCGAAGTTCTAGATATTAAGAGTAAAGTTAATTTTTCTGCAATTTAATGATTTTTTTTTTAAATCGTTGCCTTTTCTCGGTAAATTTCTGTAACATGATATTTACGATGTAATTCGGTGCGTCTTAAGAATGTGTTCAAATAATATAGCGAGAATATACGCGGAGTATCATCAAATTCTTTTAACGAGGTGGTTGATGATCGCACCGGTACATTGAACGCGCTCTTTATTCCGGTCGTGTAATTCAATCGGTTCGCGGAACGTAAATAATAACGTTCTCACCGCTAGTCATTGTTCCTCGGTCTTTTTATGACTTCAAAAGGGAACGCTACTTTGACAGTGCGAAGGTAATGACGAAGGTAATGATAATAACGAGAAGAGATGATGGCAACGGTCGCGATCGATGACGAGATACGAAGACGATCTTGACACATACAAGTCGGCGGGCGATCATTGAACCGAGATCGCCCTCCAGGTGCCTTCGTTATATTCCTGGGAAAATTTGTCATTATCGTAATTATGCGACGCACCCAGTCGGTTATTAAAATAAAACCGAGAAAGAAAGAGAGCCGGTCGGAATATGAAATTAAAATGTTTATAAGTCGGGGACCTCGCTTCACTTCGCAATAATGACAACTTCCATCACGTTAATCGCTTTTTAGTTACATCTGTCGTAGCACGAGAACGCGATGAAGTCGCGCGATAATATCTTTCTCATCACTGCAAAAACAAGGAATCGCGTTCGTACATACGTACGAAAGATATGCTCGTGCGTTTTTCGCGCGTCTCTGGGTCAACCGTTAAATACACAAAACGCGCCGAGATGCGCACGACGCGCGTTTACTAGGCTCGCTCGCGCACCGCTCATTAAATTGCATAGCCATCGGAAAAGATAGTTACCAGGAACCTATAAGAGGCTGGCGCGTCGACACGCGGGACCTGCCCGCAGCATCCTCGCGAGAGAAAAGAGAGAGAACCGGGTTAGCGACACCGTTGTAACTCGCTCGCTCGCTCGGGAAGAGGAGTTTCGCGAGAGACGATGAGGCCCGTTTTGCCTCGAAGAAAACGATCGAGCACCCACTTGGAGGAGCTCTAAAACACTTTAGCGGAGAATGAAAGCAGTCGTAAGGGATATGGACTATCGTGGAAGTTCTCTCCGCGGCGCAATGTGCCGAGGCCCCTCCGAGCGCAAATACCCTGTAAGGGCGAGCAGAAATGCCTCTCTTATCCATTACGCCGTTATTTAGACTACATCCCGAGTAACACAGGCCTGGTACTTGAACTCTCTCCTGAACTGGACGCGCGCGCCTCACTCGTGTGTTGCTTTCGTTGTATAATCCGCAATTTGCAAATTACCGCGAAGAATCCCACGAAGAAAGTCCACACACATCTTCCTCTTTCTCACACTCTCGTTACGGGAAAAGATTTAATCGGTAAATGTTATTATATCAGAACGAGTTTAACTGCTGTGTGTGTTTTATTGGACCCATCGTAACCGAGCTGCCGAGAGCGAACCGAGCTTTCACTCGATAATCGCGCACAAACAAGTTTAATACGGTCTCTCTCTCTCTTTCTCTCTCTCTTTCTCTTTCTATGATAACCGTCGATAATTGCAATAACGAGCGGCAAAAATACGGCTGTTTCTTGCTCGCGTAGACCGACGGACGCGGCAAATGCGGCGCGTTGCGAATATCATTTGCTGCTGGTACCGAGAGATTTTACGAAACTCGAGGTTTACGATGTGACACGACAGATGAGCGATGTTAATGGCGCTTGTAAAATTAATTGTATATTTATAATTGGGAACAAGGTTTAATTTTTTTTCTTTTTTTTTTTTTACCTTAGTCGTTTAACTCGACTGTTTTTTCACTCACTTTCTCTCTTTCTCTCTCTCTTTCTCTTTCAATGAGCGATCTTGAGACCGTGCGACGTGCAAGTGAACTTTAACACGCTCTCTCGATTCGTCAAAGTAAAATAATAATAGAAGTGGAACGCGCGGGACAGTCGGGCGAAATTAAGCGCCTCTCGAACAGGCGATATTCCTCCATCGCCGAGGCGAACCAGTCTCTCACACTCGAACGCGCGTTCGCACACGTTCCGCCGTGATGATTAAGTTCTTCCGATCGCGCGGGTCATGATCACGAGCAGGCTATGAATATGCGGAATCAGGCCAGGCGGATCGTCACGGTGCGAGGAGAAGAAGATTCAGGAGATTCAGTATGCACTCACGGCGATGCAAAAAAAAAAAAAAAAAAAAAGATTTACGCTGATTATTTGCAGCGCGGTATTGCGTTGATAACGAACGTATATGTATTTGATATACGCGGCATCCTCGAGACCGGACGTGAAATCAAGGACGTCCACGTCTATCCCGCGCTCGAATTGAAAAACATACGACACGTTGATTTTCGCTGTCTAAACGTAACAAGAATAACGTGGAATAAACGAGGATCTCGACGGGGATAGCAGTAGGAAGAGCGAGGAGAAGAAGAAGGAGAAAGAAGAAGAAGAAGAAGAAGCGGCAATGGACGACGAGAAGAGAGAAGTGAACAGCGAGGTGTAGGCAAAGGGAGCCGAGTTAAGCTGAAGCACAAAGGCGCAGGAGGAGATCGGGCGGCAAGGGGAGGCGGCAGGGAGGAAGGTAAAAATGTTTGAAGAAAAAAAGAAAGGGAGGAGGCGAGCGTGGACGGGAGGAAAGAGGAAGACGCGAGAGGGAGCCGGAGGAAGGCGAAGAGGGAGTGGTGGACCACGGTGAGGTCGCGACCCGTAGCCCGCAGGCCCCAGTGAAAGGCCCAACGGCGATTCGCATCCGCGGGGCCGTTGAGTGCGCGGACCCGAGAGCGGGAGAGAAAACGGGAGAAAGAAAGAGAGAGAAAGAGAGCCGACGGCGAGGAGCCGGCGGGCCTGTGCTCTCTCGGAGAGTGAAAAGGAGACGGCGAGCGCACGAGTAAAACCGAGACGGAGCGCCCTGCCGGCGAGGCAGCCCCGTGAGCTGTTTCTTCAGATCGCGTTCTTCTTAGCGAGCCCCGCTGCCATTATGGCGCACTTAAAGTGGCAATCGTGTGGAAGGCAGCGCCGCCGCGCAATAGCCCGCGAGTTGCGCAACCTTCGGTGACCCCACCCTAGGAGTCCGGACCGTGGACTCTGGAAAACCTTAGGCTGCTTCTCCGTCGTCGACACGAACCCACGCCGGCCGCAAGATCCCCGCGGCGGCGGAAGCACTTCGGAAGAAACGATTCGGTCGATGGAATTGAGTAATCGCGTTGGACACGCGTCCGGACTAAAAGGTACCATCAAATGTGGCACCGTGTTATTTCATCATTCCGAAAGCAATCGTAGCCCCAAAAAGAGAGGTTTCTCAAGTCGATTGATAATTTTAAAAATATAACGCCAAATATCGCTCAGAAAATTGCTTCTGACTGTTTTTTAATTTCTCCTTGACGGGAAGACGTGATTTTAAAATAAGTTTTATACGCGATAATGAAAGAAAATTCCTTTTCATGCGTACAATCTACGTGTATAATATTTATAAACGAACTTGATCAACACCTTATCGATAATAGGCAATCTGTAACGATATTTTTCATAAAGATATCGTCGGCGACGAGAGAGGAAACAGTCGATGCTGCGGTAACAATGAGAGTCTGAAAATTGACACTTGCATCGCAATACCGTCATGATATCGCCGCCGTGGCAATAACATCATAGTAGCGCCACAGCCCCAGCGGCGCCGAACCAGCCGCGTTATCTCGAGTCCTCCGGCTACCCCCGAAGGAAATCGGTGGCGGCGTAGGGCTCCCTACGCTCAGGAATACGGCTCTGATCAAACGATAATTGGATAGATTACGCGGAACCTCCTCCAGCCCCGCGATAGCATCGCGGTTGCGCGCCCGTTTTATGTGTTATACAAGCCGTCCGGCAACAGGCACATGCGATCGGGCACAATACGGTTAGAGACGGGTCTAGTTTACGCCGCATGTACAACATACTCGGTACTATTGACGCACGTGAAAGCGACGTGCCGATTAATTCTTTGACTCTGACTAAGCTATTTTCGCCTTCGCGCTCATCCAAGAAGGGGAGAACGTTATTCTAAATTGCTTTAATAGTTCTTGACATCCTGTATTTATGCGCATTTTTTTCCAAACAAACGCGCGTTCGGAAGACAAAAAATTTCTTTCATTCGAATTTACTTTACCGCTCGGCAAATCGCGCGCGGTTTTTTTTTCTCTCGCGATGTGTAAAATTGGATAGCGCGTGATTATGCGAGAAATCTCGGGAAAATAAAAGTTCTTTGAAATACACACGCACACACGAAGCTGAGAACGGCGATCGAATAAAATCTCCCGTTTGCCGGATGAAGTACTTCAGAAATGCATTCATAGATGCGGGAAAGCACAATGTGCAGAAAATGGTAATTTTAATGCCAAGCAAAGAAGCGAGGAGTGCTCGAAGGCACCCGACTCGAACTCTTGAAAGGAGGGATCACGCGATCGCATAGGATTTCAGACGCTGCTGCATCCTACAATGTAGATGCGCTAGTTGCATCAGCGTTTGGTATATCAGCCGGATCCGCAACACCCGCAGATGGCCGGTCTGATACATCCTGTATGAACCGAGCAGCGCGCAGCTACACATTTCCTGTTCTCAAATTTCTTTCTCAAAAAAAAAAAAAAAACGAATAAACTTTACAAACTTATTGTCAGCGAAATTTTATTTCGGAAAACATTAGACTTGTGTTTAGAAAGATGCGCAAAGAGATGAAGCAATTCTGCAAATTCTATGAATAGAAGTGTGTGATATATATATCACTTGACAAGTAACGAGAGTGAATTTAATTCAAAAATCAATCAGCGCGCATGTGACAAGTGCAAGTGGGATAATCGTTTACAATTAGTTACGGAAGCGCGAACGCATTATGCCGATAATCGCGCGTAAGCGATTGGAACCTGTTCGCCGCGTCCGTGAAGTGTATGCTTTACAGATCGACTTTTAACGCGGGCAATAATGTCAGACAACGATTACTCCGTTACGAGCGAGCGTTTAATTAAGCGACACGCGGCGCGGCGATAAAAAAAAAAAAAAAAAAAAAAAAAAAAAAAAAAACGCAACAAACCCATCAATTTAAAAAAAAAACGATCGCGATACGATCGGGCTATGTCCCCTGACGGAAACGGCTAATTTGCGCCTTTAATTGTAAGTGGCGCGGACAGTAACGAATGGTTATCGCGCGCACCGTAATACCGGGGACGACAATGATAATTACCGAGTGTACACACACATACACACACACACGTAGGAGACCAGAAATTAACCGGTTGCGTATTTAATAAACGAATCGATCGAGCTCGCGCACCGTCGCGCAATCGCGCCATCCGAGAGAGCTCGTGGTGCAAGAAACGATCGTCATTCAGCGTCGATCGACAATGTTACCGACACCTACCTTGGCGCGAGATGATTTCGTTATTTTCGCGCGAAATCGCTGGTCTGGTAACGCGATCTCGATCGCTACCGCTGACTGTCAACGTTTGTGCCGAGGCAGACGGAAAGGGGGCAAAAGCGGTAAGAAAAAGAGAGAAATGAGCCGAGCCAACCTCGATTTCATGCCCCGGCTGTGCGCGATGGTATCGTGGTGACTGTGGGAAAACGATCCCGGGCGCTAAAGAAGCCCCGGAGAGCCGTGATAAAAAGCGTTAAACTCGTGATTAGACGCGGATTCGCGCATGCCCTTGCTTGCGCCGGATCCACACCTTTGTGTAGCGATTCTACTTTGTGGCCGCACCGCGGCCATCGCGATTTCTCGTTGTGAAGCGAGAGACCTCCTCGGAGTCGCCGCGCGGAAGACGGATTTTAGTCGGATATTTAGTTCGATTTTCTCGGAAACCAAGAAACGCCCGGCTTCTTCTCGGTTTCACGGCACGAGCTCGATTTCCGTCACCGTTGACCGACGCGGTCGATCGAGATTCGACGTGCGTGATTGATAAGCACGTCGATCAGTTCCCACAGTCGCGAATAGTTTCTTGAATTCTCGAACTTTTGAAGAAAAATTCGAATCTTAAAATCCGCTGATTGACTTTTATTCGGTAATTTGTGTGTGAAGAGAAGAGTTTATGAGCGTAATGAATCTCTCACGTCGACTCTGTCGGCTGTCTCTTTCATCCGAACAGCTTGATAGGCGCTGTGACATCCAGCGTAATTATCATGTAATCAGGATTAAGTGCGCGATCGTTCATTTTGATTGTCATAAAAAAAAAAACCATATCTCTTACGCTTCTCTGCTTTCTCACTTTCCCGCTTTCTCCTGCTTTTCACGTTATATAGAAGCCATTATTCGAGCCGTCGGTTTTCTTTGAGACAATCGGAGGCGAGAGAGAACCCGAATACGATGACTTCGATAATTTTTCGTGTCGAGAAAACAAGCTGTGATTTGAATGGCTAATTGCGCTGCCGACGATATCCGTCGTAGATAACTCGTAATTATCGCTATTCATTTGGAATGCATCATCGGCTATCTCCGCGGAAACACCTAGCAGATGCCGTGCGGGGCTTCTCTCGGGACCCGGCGCATTGATAAACACTGGAAGGCGCCGGGAGGTAATGTCGCGCACGGAGCGTTGGCGGCGTTATCGTTCCGTGTCTCCGATTGAGGAAATTTATTACGCCGTCTCGCGGAGTAAAACCCGCGGCGGGAAAAGAAACGAGAGACAGTCGGAGAGGAGAGAGCCGGTGCGAAAGAGGAATTGAATTGCGCGAGAGGTGTGGAAAGAAAGAGAGAGAACGAGCAAAGCGCGAGTAGTCCGGTACGTATACGTGTAGCGTGACCCAAACGCGTGACAAATTCATCGTGTCACGCCGCCTCACGCGCTTTGAGGAGCGCGGACCACCTCGTATAAAACGAAATAACGCGACGCAATCATCGTGGGCAACCCTCCCCCGTCCCGCTCCCGGGACCCGCTGAAACGCGAGGCGATAAATTAAAACTAGGAGAAACGGGGCTATTAGCGTGCCATTAGCGGCTCTGACCATGCGTGACTCCTCCCGGGGGGGCTCCGGTTTCAAAACGACCCTCTCTGCGCGCCCGTCGTCGCCCCCTTCAAATAATTCTCGCCCCGCCGTATTCGAGGCTTGTGACTGCAGAGTGATTATAGGTACTTTATTTTACAGCTCGAAATATTCGAGTCAGTTATCCCTTCCTTTCCCCTTTCCCCCGTGTTGTTTAATTTCGCACTGTGATTTCTTCTTAATACGATAATGTACGTCGTACGAACAATGTTTTTTCATGTTTTAATTTTGTGCGTTATTATTTACGTCGGTGTGTCAAAAGTGAAGTTTTTCCTCTTTGTCTCTTTCTTATCGCCGGTATATTTTCGAAATATTTGAACTTCTCCGGATGTACGTGTGTGCGTTTTCCCAAGAAACTGACGTGATATAAAATTCTTCTGCGACTCGGTACATCGCGTGCTACCGGAAGGCTTCATCGTGGAATTCCGATGCCGCTATACGTTGCCGTTTGAATCCGCTGCCGACGCGATTATAAACTTCGAGAAACGCGTTGTGTTAACGTTTGAAATTCCTTTCCGCGGATTTCTCCGCGGACTGACGACGGCAAGTATTTTGTGTGGCGTGGTATATTCTGTCTCCTTGGTGACGCGACCTCCTCTCTCGCCTACGCCCTTTCTAAGCTCATATACGCGATATCATCGAATTTAACGAACGTTCGAGACGCGAAATAAAAAGTCGCGCGTAGGACTTCTTTTGCGTTTCCGGTGGGTGTCGTTCAACATAAGAACGACGGTCCGGTATTGATATCGTTGTTACACACCGGGAACTCTCCGCGTAGGAATTCGCAGTCTTACATTGACGTGGTGTGCGCGACGAACGTCGTGAGAGGAGCCCCAAGGGAGACCCTGACCAGGGCCGTACAGGATCGATACATCATGGGGCCCCAGCGGGGAGCCGAGATACCATCTCTTAGTTAGTATCTTCGAATAGACGTGTACCTCGCTCGAACGAGCGAGCCTCGTCATTATACTCCTATCTGCCTATCTGTATCGGGAGGCCCCACATTCACGAATACGATCTGTCTGCATTTCGAACGTTCGACGTCGGCCGGTGGGACGAGGCTTCGCCTCGGTAGCTTTTTACAACATTGTTAGCGCTAATACGCGTCTCCCTCTTGCGATTCAGAATTGTATATATCACGGCAGCGCGCAAGATCGACGACTACACGTGTGAAAGAAAAAATGCGGACGGAAAAAAAAAAAGGAAGAAGAAACAACGCGCGAACGTGCAACTCTTCGCGAATCCGCGGCGTGTTGCATCCGCGATAATCTCCGTCGAGCATTAGATACGTGCACTTCACTTCCTGTGAGACACACCGCGTCGTCGCGCCATTGTCCTCGAGAGATTTTCTAGGATGTATTTCGACACACGTCTGACAACATGCACAGCTGTAGAAGTCGCGGTGCAATGTCCCCCGCGTGTCTGACTCGCGCTTTGAGAATTTTACACGAAAGCTTATATTTTCTCGTGATTTTATTCGTGCGAGTTTGTGTTTTTCTTTGAAAATTCAAGTTAGACATTTCGTCGAATATTTTTGTTGCCAAGAGAAAAAAATTTAAATTGAAATTTAGCGGTCGCGCGCGAATCTGGTCAAGGATACTCGGTATAATTGTCATGCGGGTTTTTTTTTGAAGTGTTTGTTAGGCTGAAAGACCGTCAGCAGAAGAACCAGCGATCTAAAATGTCATAGAGGTCGGTATACTTAAATCAATTTCGTCATTCCGTAAAAGTTGCAACAACCGGTGCGCCGGAACGTTTCGCGTCCCAGACAATTACGGGCAGCATCGAGCGGCGGGGTTACGCCTACGATCGCTCGCGTTACAAAATCGTCGGTCAGAAAGATTAACAAAGGGTTCGGGAACCGCTTCGTCTGTTCTCAATCCGTTGGCAATAAGAACGGAGCTCCCTTTCTCATTAGGCGTTTCGCAACTTTTACATCTCTCTCATTGAACAATTCTAAATCATCGCACAATTGCAATGATATTTCCTGCATCGGCAATAATAACATTTAATACGTTGATTAAACCGATCAGCCCATTTTTTTTCTTATAATTGCCGCAATTGTCGAAGAACACAAACAAATGATAAAGTCAATTATTGCGGCGCACCAATCATCGGTAGACAATATTAAAAATTACTTATCTCTCTTCGAACGAAAATTTTCCCATACTCCGCGGCTGGCTGTCACACTTCGTCTGGCTACCTACCTTCTCGATCTCACGTCGCATCGATCACTCGAAGATGGTTGAACGGCGGCACAATAACAACGTGCGTTACGCGCGACACGGCCGCGGCTTTATTGTTCATTACGGTAATGAGGGTGCCAATCCCCGAGAGACTCGAGTCGTTCGGCGATCAATTAACGCAGCGCGACACGGCGCATAGGTAACCCGAAACTGTAGAATGAATAAAAGCTGGAGAAAAAAAGAACCGCATTGCATAGTGACCGCGACCATACCGGTCTTCTCTCTCTCTCTCTCTCTGTCTCTTCGGGCACATAATCGGCACCGAATTCGAGAGAATGCGAGACACGTGTATTAATTTCACGGGACGGCTCGTAAAACTCGTGCCTTTACGATTCTAGCGCAGATACGGCGCGGCGGGATCGGCGCCGAGTCGAGGCAAGGCAGGTAGGTAGGTGCAGGTCCGAGCGTGGTGCAGCACCAGGTGGGACGGATGCCGCGGTGCCGCGCGGAGAATCGCCGCCGGGGACCCGGGTCATTTATTCAAAACGTATTTATGCGCGTTAAGCGTTTAGCGCTTTGTTGCGCAAAATAATTGCGTCGCTCGTTCGGCAACGAGGGCCCAGGTAGCCCTCGACCGCGTTGAACTCGACTCAACTTTCGAAGAGGACTCGATCGGCCACCACCGGCTGCGCATGGTCATAATTGTTTATTCCCGAGTCGACGATATATATAACGCAACAAAGAAACGCGATGTCTCGTTTCGCAAATTGGACGCGTCGCTTCGTCATTACCTCCGCGAGACTATTATATCGCGTACGCGCACGCCCTTTCCCCCGTGAATGCGCGCGGCTTAAACGAAGCGTCTTTGTGCGGAATATCTACTACCGTGCCGCGACAAACCGATTGTCACGCTTGTACGTCCGACCGTCGATGGGCGCTCGAGTGGGCGGATACAGGTTTGCCGTACAGGTGTAGTAGAGATGTGTGTGTCCGCGCGCGATCCGAGAGAGGGAATCGCGCGAGAGGCAGGTTATCCCCGACCGAGAGACCGCAGAAGTATCAACTCGGTAAGAGCGACGAGATTTTCGATAATTGTTGCCAACCTGACCCTCGTTATCTGTTTTAAAAAATCCGCGACGGTGAAATTTGCGACAAAGACAAGGCTCCGTTTCGCTAATTGTCCGAAATTCCAGGTCGGCGTCGAGTATAAGTAGCCACTTTTAGATGTTTCTCATGTTACCCGACCTCTCTCGCATTTGTCTCCTCCTCTCGTCTCCTCGCGCGGAAGAAACGGCTCGAATATTAATTAACTAAAGTTACGCGACGGCTTAGCAGGAAGTACAATATATATTTCAGAGAACGGGGCGACTTTATTACGCGCGATCTCGCGATAAGCTCGTCGCTCGAGCGGTTAAACTATCCGTCGACTTGCGTCGGTCATAAAATCGCAAATATAGAACATGTAGTAAACTTCGTTGCAATATATTACTAATATACATATATTTTAAGTGATATTTTAAATCTTTTTACGACTTTACACGTTGTTTTCTAGTCGTGAGTATGACCGACAAGTATCGAGAGCTGACGTACGAATCAACTGTTTGAAGAGAATATCGACGTCGTTTTATTTATGTTCGTCGTGATCCGATCCAGGAATCGAAGCGATGTCGGCCGATCGTTTCTTTGCAAATGGATGCTCTTCCAGCGCGCGCGTTTTCCGCAGTCTCCAGTTCTCGCGGTCTTCTTCCTCTCCGCGCTCGCGCGCCACTGTTTACGACGCCAATTACTTGGCGAGCGATGGAACGCTTACGGGGCATTGACGAGTGGGTTCCGTTACCTCGAGCTGGGCGATCTCCGATACTCGCCGTCGATTTGCCCTCAAAATCGAATCACTACAAAAAGGCATCGTTTCTTTCTCACAAACGGCGTTATGGGAAGCCGAGTTCTCCTTCAATAAATTTCTTTTTATACACAAAGAGACAAATTGAATATAAACATCGAATAGATAATTGGCGGCAGATACGCGGAGATATGCGCGCGTTAAATCCGCGCGCGAGCAACGTGACGAGGCGTGCTCGCATTTTTTTATACCAGGTCCAGGTATGTTAACGATCGATTCTTTTAAATTGTCCGCTGTCGATTCGGCCGTCATATATGTGTATCTGTCTTTTTTTTCTCTCTCTCTCTCTTTCTCTCTTCTTCTCCCTTCCAATTACAAGATAGTTTTTCATGAAACACAAGGGACCAACGTAATAAATGATAGGCGATAGATCAGGCCCGATATTATCGGTAGCGGACAGCAAACCCGTTTTCTTCCCGCCCGCTCGCTTTTGGCGCTTAATTTATTCAGATGATCTTGTAAGGAACGTCCTCGTCTAGCGTGCACCTGTAAAACGACGTGGCTCAAGCCGCTAAACGCTTACACGCCGTACGCGCGAGAGGCTGCCCGCCGCCGCCGCCTGAATACAATTCAGCCCGCCATAAAACGTCCTACTAATAACGCCGCGATCGGACTCGTAAAAGCTGCTGAACGAAAACCTGTCCCGATTGCGATCCGATCGAGGGCCTCAAATCCTGCCCTCCTCTGTCTCTCTTTCTCTCTCTTTTTCTCTCTTTGTTTTTTCCGCGTGCTCATTCTTCTTCACTTCCTTTCCTCTTTCGTCCCGACCGACCTCGGAGAGCGACCCCCTCGACGTTTTATCCGTCGACCCACGCTTCGGCTGCCCTCTCGATTACCGACCTCAATAAATGCAATTAATGATCTGTCACGTCTGATCCTGACTTACTAATCGTCTCGGATCCCGTTTCATGCGGAATACTAATAGAGAATTAAAAAAAAAGAAAAAAAATCAGTAGGCGTTTCGCACCGGCTTGCAATCGGCTTATCGACAAGACATTTCGCCAGTAAACAATTTGCACAATAACAATATGTGATTGATATATCGCACGATCGTCGATACGTCGTAAAGCGGTTAATAAAAATATGTTAATTAGAGAGTATTATATTATATTATTATAATAATCACCCATAAATTGATGTGTAAATGACAGTGTGACGTGCGCAACTTGCTTCTTTTCTAAAGACGAGTATTTGTGAAATATAATCGCATCACGTGAGTGTTATTTAAGATATTTGCTTCTATCTTTATTCGTGACGTGTGCGCGCGTTGTGCGTGTTGTACCGTTAAGAAATTCAAAAACAGTTTTCTTCATTTCATAAAGTTTTTTTTATTTCTTCAATGTGAAATAAAATGCATAACTTCTTCGTGTTGTATGAGTGTGCATGTTTCTCGCCAGGAAAGACTCTCAACCATGCCTCACGATTCGTCACTGCAATGTCTCGCGAATCCCTCGCTCCCTCGATATCGCATCGATCTAATCGAAGCCTCATTAACGATCCACCAATGTAGCCGACTGTGCAATATTACGAGCAGTGGTTCTTCGTACGGCGAATCTTTGCACGGTGGAAACGAGGAATGTTCTTCCTTGGAAAATACGGCAAAACTCGAACGCAAACATTTCAGCGTCGAGATGATAAATTTTGTGGCCCCCCATTCGAGATATAAACATATTTTCCGTATTAGTCAGCGTAATCTAGGATGAAAAGAATTGCGCGTACGGAAACTTTCGCGTCTGAGCCGCGACGGGGTTCAACGTACCCGAGCCGTAATTACCACAAACGAACCTGAAGACAGACGACATGTAGCTCTCGCGATGCGGACAGGAGGTCCGCGCGCGCAGTCACGTAGCCCGGTAAACGGGGTGGGAACGGGTCCATCGAGGTTCCGCGCGATGCGACGAAAAAACCGAGTGAAAAGAAAGACGTGGCGACGACGGACAGTGTGGCCGGCCGACCGGCGACGGATCAGAAAAAGCCTCGAAATAGAAGTCAGCTGAGCGAGACTAGATAGTACCTCGCCTCTAAACCGATCAACGGGTAATTACGAGACCTGCGTGAAGAGCAGACGATATCGAAAGAGCTCGTGCCGACAGGCGTGACCCACCTCCACTCTCGTTGCTTCCTCCTACTCGATCGATTCTCTTTGTTCCTCTCGCCGATCCGTCCGTTTTCCCCTTTCGTTCCTCCCCGCGTTCGTCCCGTCCGCCGTCACGGATACGGCCAATAACCGTGGCACCTACTCCACGTCGAATTCCAAGGAGCTAACTCGATATCCGATCACGTCGAAAGCGATATCTTCCGGTACCTTCTTGCGCTCACGTGAAGAAACGCAGCGGTACGTACGGACTGTTATCGGGCGAAACGAACAAGATATTGTTTTCACGGTGGATCTCTCGGTCACACACAGACACACACAACAATATCGCGCGGCATATCCTTCTCCGCGGTTGCGCGAAGAAGCGGCTGAATGCGGAATATTGAGCGTTTTCCGTCGTTCTTCATGGTTAAACCGGTGAGCCTTGTCTCTTCTCACAAAGAAACAACGTCTTTGCGGATACGCTTCTTTCTCCGCGTACAATCATCGCACCTTTACCTCATTCCCTTTTTCTCGGGCCTTCCTCGGCGCGCGATCTTTCCCGACCCGAGAGGGAGACCAATAATCGTAACATCTCCCTCGGAAATTCCAGAGAGCGAAGAGCGCAACCGTCCTCTCTCGGTGACGTCGTTGTCTAATGAGAAAGTCGAGAGAAGTCGTCTCTCTTCTGTTTGTGGTTCTTCGCGGAGAGGACTACGGGCGCGCACCTTTTCCGTCCTTCGACGACGGAGTGCGAACGAGCGAGCACCTACGAGATGATTCATGCTCGTGCCTATCCACGTGGAAAACGAGGAGAGACAAAGCAGAAAGAGAAAAAGAGAGAGAGAGAACTCGTTGTGTGATCGCTCTACGTAGGTCTCCGTAGGTCTCGAGAAGAATGTTAAGTGCTCATCTTTTACGATGCAGTGCGTCATAATTAATAATAATGATAGGATAAATTAATGCGCGCGTCCCGCTGACGCAAGAACGATCATCGGGCGTGATAAGTCCGAAAAATGTAGAAAGGTGTCAAAGTTACGTATGGCTACGTTAATACTCGTTACCGTTATATAACTCGAGAATTAAAAATCATCGAATTAAAGGAAATTATTAACGAGAAGCATTGTGCGTTGAAGTACACTTGAAAATAAGACACATTTCATAAATCGTGGAATAAATATACCTGGCAAGAATCCCTTCCGGGAATTCAAGAATTATGTATAATTTCCTCTGATGAAGACGCAATCGCGTGTTAATCATAAATTTCACGGTGGCCGACGAGGAGAGTTCAATTTTATTCCGGTCGGAAAGATGTGACGCGCTCGGAGAAAAATTACCGTATTAGCTGCCGCGAATGAACTATTCAACCGAGCGATACGATCAACGAATAAATACATGCGGCAGAGCGAAGAGGCTTCTGATAATTGCCGCCGCTTTTGGCGTTTTTTTTCAACTTTTCATTACATTGAAAGATACATATAAAAAAAAAAAAAAAAAACAAGTAGTTGTATGAGTAATTCTATGAATACGATTAGTTGGGATTACCGGTAAGACGACAAAATTCGTGAATCGCCTTGATTAATTAGTCTTGTACGACCCGACAACTCTTTTATAACTCTTTTACTTTCGAAAGTTGCACGAGCATTTGTGGTAAATTGGTGTAAATATTTCGGTCGAAGCAACAAGGCGGTTAAAACACACACACACACACACACATAGAGACGCACGAGCGTAGCGTAACTTGCTCTCTCATTGCTTAACTAGTTTTATTAAAAGAAAACGTCGGATTCTGGGTTAATGAGTCGAAATTCTGGTTGCTTTTTAGAAGCGGGACAGAACAAACGCCGCCCGATGTTGCCCAATTTGCTGGCAAATGTATCCAATTTATTATTGTCGCGTGTACAACCGCGCAATATACGTACTGTGCAATTCCGCTTTCCCGTTTTCGGGACGGCCGCGAATTATTGAACATTGTATTCTCGTCGGCCCGTTAAATTCCACGCCGCGCCGCGCCAATTTCAATGGTCCCGGTGTGGGATTAATGAGATTATCGACTATACAAAGCGGGTCGGGGACACAGCGCCGCGGAAACAATTCTTTCTCTCTTTCTCTCGGTCGCGCCGAAATTCCTTTTCAATGGAATTCTCTTCATACGATACATCGAGCGAGTTGAATTTTATTGCAGCGATGAGTCGCGCGAAAGACGTGATAGTCGTCGCGAGAAAGATCGTTACATCTCATCTCTGCGCGCATCTACGTATTACGCTAATGTATAATTTCCGCGCATCAACAAAGCGAAGAAAAATATTTCGAGGAGTGATATACTGTATAAGAAGTGCGCTGCGAGAGCCACTCAAAATCGCTGCGTAAGCGACCGCGCGCGGAAACCATCTGGCGAGCATCAGGATACGCGATGCAGCCTCGATAATTGCAGTTCCCGTTCTATTCGCGGTTTCGAGCGAGCCGCGCGATTTCCGGACATCCGAGACAAGAACATGGAGAAGATTAGTCGAAAACTCGGTCTCGGTCTGTAATAGTGGTATTGTTTTCTTTTTTCTTTCGTCCGACTTGAAAACATCACGGAAACATTCGAACGGCGCGTGGAGGAAACCGTTCCGATGATCCCGTGAGTGATCCAAAGAAGGAAGGGGGAGAGAGAGAGCGTTGTTTACATCAAATTACGGTGCGGACGCCGCATCTGGCGCGCCGCCCGCGGCCAGGAACTTCTGACCGGACCCCGTCGCTTCAGGGGCGGTCACGTCTCGTCAAGCCTGGCCACCAGGCTGGCTGGCCGAGAGGTAACTTGTCGGGTCAAGGCGCGCATCGGACGGCGATCGGGATGAGGCATCGTTTGTCCTCAACAGGAAAAAGTCACTGGAGGAAGCGCGCGCGTCGACGAGGGGAGAAAGAAGAGGAGGAAGAGATCCTCGCCCGAGATTTGATCGGGAGTGCTCGACCCGGTGCTCACGCTGCCGATCTCGTAAGAATCGAACAACACGAGGAGTCTCCCGTACATGCATTGAAATCGTCAGTAGTGGTAGTAGTTAG
Organism: Pseudomyrmex cubaensis; assembly: GCA_014825685.1. NCBI lineage: Eukaryota > Metazoa > Arthropoda > Insecta > Hymenoptera > Formicidae > Pseudomyrmex > Pseudomyrmex cubaensis. The sequence continues at coordinate 51,539 of QVOA01022544.1, forward strand.
GTACAGACGTTTCTCTCGCGGTATCGCCCGCTGGTGTAGTCGAGAGTAGTCGAATCGTGTAGCCAGCGGCGACGGCGGAGTTCCGTGTATCCGTCCGGTGTCCGGGGGCGAAGGACGACTGTGCCGGGACGTTAAGACGACGGGGATATGGCGGAGCATCACAGAAGGAGAATGACGAGGAGAAAAGAACGCGACGAAGATGCGGCGAAAAGAAGGCGACGAAGAGAAGAACGGCAGGAGAAAGAGAGAGAGAGAGAGAGAGAGAGAGAGATACCGAAGAGTGACGAAGAGACGCGGGAGAGAAAATGAGGGACGCGACGGGGTGGCGGATGGAAGGATGTGGAAGGTGCGAGAGAGGCAGAGACGGAAAACGTGGCGGGAAGAGAGGCAGAACGACGAGAGAGGAAGAAAAGTGAAGGATCGACGAGGTAGAGAGAGCGCGGGAGCTGGAAGAGATGGCCAGATCGAGACTGTTCGGCAGAGTGGATGCTGGCGAGTCTCGATGGACCACCTACCGTTCCTGATCTGATCTCTCCGTAACGCTCGTTCGTTCATCCGTCCGTCCATCCGTTCGCCCGTCCATCCGTCCGTCCGGCTCGTCTGTCCCTCGTTCGAAAGACTCGACTCGAGCTCGCGCGACCCCGCTGTTCCCATCAATAACGCTTATAATATCTAATTAATCACAAATTATCTAGATCTCGCCGGAAAACGGAGGAGGCGAACTCGCGCGGCGAGTTTCGATACATCAAATTATCTTCAAATTGCGCAGTTGTCTGAGAACAGAATTCGAGGAATGTCTCTCGGAATTTATGCACGCGCGGTGTTTTGTTCGCGCGCTCGGCGCGACAATCCGTGACAATCCGGTGGTTTTATTTTGTACGCACTATGCAGACAGATATTTAATAATAGTGAAAGTTTCATCTTAATCACGGATGATGCAATTTGATGTTTGAATCATCCGTCTTCCTTATTGAATTCTCTACGAAATCTTCTCACATATCGACTTTCGCACGATGTGATAGACGTTTAACGTGTGTGGCAGACATGCGTTTGGACGTTGCGCCGCGTACGAAAATAGCTGCGTTTAATACCTACGCGAGATCTCTTCCTCGTTCGATGTGGATGCACAATGTGTCCATACGCGGATAACAATAAGCGCCACCTAAACGCGCCACGGTATTGCGTGTAACGTGTGTGAGTATGTGCGTGTGTGTATGAGTGTGTGTATTATCGCCGCGGTCGATTCCTGGCGAATAACGGCACGTAGGAGGTCGCCCACGCGCGATATACGATACTTATTAGACGTACGCGAGACGCAACTACGTAAATCTACGGAAGGCGTAATACGTTTGCGTAAAGAGCGGATATTTGAAACAATGCGCATGAATAAGCCCCGAGGGATGACCAAGCGTATCTATTTCTTGTACGTGTCCACGCGCAAGAAACAATCAATTTTTTTTCTGCTTTGTAATATTTTTTAAACAGTTTCTGTAATATTCATGAAAAAAACAATTTTGATTGAAAAAAAAAGAAAGCGATTCTCGAGAATCGAATTTGTACGCCGATCGTTGAGAGAAGAAAACGAGCGGAAGTTCTTAAAATTCCTCTCTGTGTTACATGCATCGATACGTCGAATGCGATAAGTGCGCGGTAGTATCCCAGCGAGGAGGCCAATTAAATTTGTACGTTGCGCTTTTTCGTGACCACAATAGAGGCGGGCTAAGAGAGGGATCGTTCCGTGCCTAACGCCGTGGAACACCGCGGCGCACAGCGACATGAAACGGAAGATGCTTAAATACCGTGGTATCGCGTCGTTAGTCCGCCACAAAACGACGCAGGGAAAGAGAGAGGGAGAGAGAGAAAACGCCGCCGGTTCAATACACGCTGAAGAAGTGGCGGCTAATCGAATAAATGACACGCTCGTGGTGCAGGCATCGCTGATGAAGCGGCTAGACACGCGAGCGTAACGAATCGCGTAAATCGGGAATTGAATTTATTCGTGGATCTCTCGGCTTTTGTGGCTCCTCGCGGTTTTTGTCGCTCGTGCCCGCACGATCGACGCGCGATTTCCGCGTGTTTAACAGATCAGAAATCTTGAGAGAAAAAAAAAGAGAAAATTTTGTTTTACACCGAGAGGAAGAAACGAGACGGAGTTTTATTGTAAGAATTATCGAGGTGTAATATTACGGGAGAAAATTTACGCTGAACGCGGATGACTGAATATTATACGCGTATATATTCGCGTGTAAATAGAATTAACGGTATAAACGCATGCACGAGAATTTGATAGGAAACTTTACGGTTTAATCAATTCACGACGCGGAAAGTTCACGTTCGCCGGCGTAACAAGATTGAAGACTCGGCTTTTAAGACAAGCGATGCGGTGTTTGTACTACATCGTCTATAAATCTGAGTCGGCAGTCTAACACCTACCCCATTATAAAAGATGCAGTCATAAAAGCCTTGCCCTTGCACCTAACATGTCCGCCATTATTCTTTAATAGTCCTATTATTGTAATTGATAAGTAGCCGAACCCGGTGTTCGGAAGGAACTTGCGGTAGCAGCAACAACACGGTTTTATTACGTTTACCGGAGGGGAAGGGGCGTGTGCGCGCGGTTCTTCTTTGCCTTAATGAACGGAACTGACCGACGCGCGCGGTTTGATAAGAAGTCGAATTATCTCGATACTTAAGACTTGGCTTCTTCGGCCGGTTTTCGATACGTAAATTACTCCGCGTTATGCCGCCGCCGCGGCTTATTACGTTCATGACGTGCTGCGAGCTGTTTTACTTATCATCCGATTTAACTCGGAGGAAAACTTACAAAACGCGCAAGAGATAAAAGTTTATAAAACGAGTATACTATATCGCGCATTACCGAAAAGAATATCGAAAATCTTTCGAAGATCGACGTCTCGACGTTAAAATTATCTTTTAGGGAAACTTTCTGACGCTTATCGTCCGCTTAACGAGAATATTTTCGCGAGAAATTCTCTCTCGGGAACACAGAAAATTTCACAT
>QVOA01022599.1:0-12774 GCA_014825685.1 Pseudomyrmex cubaensis
AAGTATATCTTCTGTCTCTCAGATCTTGCTCGCACTTCCCACTCATTGCTTGAATAGGCTATTCCCACTCCATATCTATAAGCTCTATGGGACGTACCTGGACATACTCGTGCTGTCACGCGTGCGCCACAGCATGCGGTCGCAGTGGCGTCACAGTGGCATCACATGGCTATCGGGGTACATATTATACAGAATCGATTTTAGTCGATATAGTTTTAAATTTTTTAAAACTTTGTTTTTTATTTCTCGAAGTTAGACTACGCTCGTTTTGTTTGTCCCATGGAACACTATTTTTGTGCAAAATTTCAGATTGATCGGGAAAAGGAGTCAATCTGAAATACACCTAAAATCGATTTTAGTCGATATAGTTTTTATTTTTTTTAAATTTGTTTTTTATTTGCCGAAGTGGGGACTACGCGCGTTTTGTTTGTTCCATCGGACACTATTTTTATGCGAAATTTCAGATCGATCAGGAGCAGGGGTCATATCCAAAGTATGACCAGGGATCATATCGTATATCCAAAGTATATCCAAAAAGTTTTTCAATGTCCGTGTACGTAAAAAGTACACACATAAAAACTGCATTATACATTAACTTTAAGTTTCTGCATATAATTAAAAACTATTTACTTACAGCATCGACTAGCGGAAGCATCACCTCAAAGAGTGATAAACGTTCTGCATAAAGAATTTAATAGAGTACACATATTATGTCTGTATAATAGTTCTCTAAAAATCTAATTGTACAAAAACGGAATTTAATTTTTATATATCTGCGACACACATTATTATTTGTCTTGTTACTTTTTATTTTAATAATTAAATTCTGAAATTAATTCAACAAGTTTGTTGCGTCTCGCAAAACTGTGCGTTGTGAAATAAATTGCTCGTCGAGTCTCGAAAATCTCTCATATACCTATACGATTTTAGACACACATGCTAATAATGTCGCGTTGAAAGTTACGTGTTGCATGCACGGCTCGCGGAGAAGCGCGTAATATTGATCGTGACTTCAAGGTTATGCGGTGTTTAAATACTACGATTTATTTTACATGTGTGCCGATCGTGAATATGAATATGCTGTAACAAAAACGGCTGCGGCTGCAACGCTGCTTCTGTAAACTTTTGACAAGAAAAGAACCGTCTTTTAAATATTTTCCATCTCTACTTTGACGACAGATTGAAAGAGGAAAGGGCGGATATTAAAACGAATAGAGTGCGATTTCAAAACTGACTTGGTAGTTTATGACATACACAATATTTGACAAAAATATATCGAAATAGAATAAAAGCAAAAAATCTTAAAACTAATTTACCGTATAAATCGTTACACGATTATTACAGCGTCATTGCTCTATACTGAAAAAGTAATATCAATATTATGTAGATAATCTCGAGAGTTTGACATCCTTTTAGTAATTATAATCGTATCCGAAGCGCGAGGCTATCGGATTAATCGGAACGCTAATGGCGGGTTCGGTAACTTCGATCTCCGGTTTCTGACAAGCCAAAGCTCTGCATCTGTTCTTGCAGCACTTTAAATCCGCTCTGCAATCGCTGTCATTGCTGCAAGTTGACGAGCATACCCATCTTCCCGTCGGCACCGATGGACAAGATCCTGGTTTCTCTGGCGAGGCAATAATCACAGATTGTAAAATATTATATTAAAATTTCTCCCACACATACACAGTTTGTTTTCATACAATCACTAAAACGCTCCAAAAAGTATCGTATTAATGTGCTGTTTCAGAACACGACGGAGAAATTACTCACCTGCCTGATTAGGTGTTCGTGGGTTGGTGACGGGCATCGAGCAAATAGCACCGCCGCATCGGGTCAGACAACACTTGCCGATTCCCGCACAATGCGCGTCAACGTAGCAGGTACGTCCGCAGGATTGCACAGGTAAGGGAGGTGGACACAAACCTGGTTTCGCCACATATCTGGTTTGCGCTTTTGCAAATGAGATTATCGCCAATGAGACTAAATACACCGCTAACAGCTTCATTCTTTCGCTTTCGGACAATGCGGTGCTTGTTATGTGATCGCGAGTGTATTTTACAAGCTGCACACACAATAAATGTTTTCTTGTCGGTAAAACAAAGAAATCTATCTCAAGAAAAAAATACATTTAAAATTGTTTTTAAGTAAAATGTTTTTACATAGAGATCAATATTTTTCTTACACTTTCAATGGTTTATCCGATTACAATTTTAATTAAAAACCTAAAATATATAAAATATATCAATACTTTTTATAACAAAAACATTATTTTAAGTATTTTACTTTTTTACAAGTAAATTAATTACAAATTAAAAAAAGTAAATAATAAGGAAACAACTTGAAAACTGATATAGTAATATATCAACGTCTATTTTCAATACTAAATTTAATAGAGAAAGAGATTGATTGATTGACAGAATACTGATTTATCAATTTGTTCTTCTGTTAATCTTGATGTCTCTTGATTCTCGTGTTTGACCAATTTTACACTGCGGACTATCCCCGTGAAAACAAGAATCGCGTGAATGGAAGACGTTTTGCACTTAAAACGTAAACTTAAAACGTATACTTGCTGAGATTTGTGTCATACTTTGTTTTTTTACCAAGTCGATAGCAAAGTGATCACAGTCTTCTCGTTTTTGCAACTCAACAGAGCATGACACTTCCAATATATATATATATATGTATATATGCCTATCGTCATCAGCTTCTTTCCCCCTCCTAATGATCGTCAAACACATACCGCGTTCACTCTTTTACGCATTTAACTTTGTAATATCATAATCTTTGTAATACCATAATATCTTTGTAATACCATATATCTCCTATGACAAACATGTTCGAAAAATATTCTCATTAATTAAATTTTCATTTGTTGTTTATTAATTATAAACATAAACAACAAATTTTCTCGCTATAAATAAGTTTCTCCTCTTGGACCGTTACCGTTTCGTTATATCGTAACACACAATATACGGATTTGAATGTAATCATAAGCTACAACTGGAAAACCGTGGTAAACCGCAACTAATTAGAATTTTGATTAAACAGAGACCCAATTCAACAACCGGAAGGAAAGACGTGTGATTATCGGACGGTTGTCGGTCGTCTGTTTCCTTTTATCTTAATGATTTAAATCTGATTTCTCTGAATTTAGTGATGTAAAAAATTATTATTTACTCAAAAAATATTCGTATGTCAAACAACATTCTTTATAAAAAAAAAAGATCTAAAATTATCTGACAAAATGTTATAATTATAAATGTGCAGTTTTTTTGGAATATGCTTGTCGTTTATTATTTTGCTGATACATACATAAATATAAAATAAAATTGTCGGCGGGTATAACAAAAGGTGTATAAAATATTTACGAGTATACGTTACTCTTAGACGATAAATGCATCCTTGGTACTCAAACCTGAGAAAAAAATCGAAATGAATATATCGATATAAAGAGAGAAAAAAGAGTAAACGAATAATAAGATTAATTACAAGATTCTTTATCAAATCTTTTAATCGTAGTTTTACTTATTAATGAGTTTTAAAACATTCTTAACTTGATATATCGGCATTTGTTGTTGAAGAAAAGGATAAGACAAAGAGGGTACAAAGGTTAGGTATTCGCGCTTTTCAGGAAACTTCGTATTTTATCACTCTTATACGTATTTGTCCGTGTGCATAATAATAAATAATATAACTTATTATTACTTATTATACTTATAACGTATAGAAAATTTTCTTTCTTGCAACAGCAGCATTGTGCTTTAATTGCAAGCACCTTTGCATCTCGATATCTTATAATCAGCGTATAATCTAAAAGTATATCGTTTTGTGCAAATAATAACATGTATTAATTTTCAAAATCGTACGAATAACACATTATTAAACAAGTAAATTCGTGTATCTCTTGAAACTAATTTTCAATTTCTTATAACAGTAAAAATGAGTATGAGTAATACTAATAGCAATTATGTTTTGATTACAATTAACGAGTATCCTTCGACAAAGATATATACTTTGCGTCATATAATTATGTGCTTACGTTGAAATACACATTAATCTTATACGGTTTAATATTTAATCATTAATATTACAATTCAGTCGTGGTTTAATGCATACAAGATTCAGTATGTAATTCTAACGAGAACTTTTTGTCTTCTCATATTTTGCCACGATTATCTTATTGATTGCTTTTCAGAGTTATAATTGCAATGAATAATCAGAATTGATTAAAACCAGAGTTTATATTTACTTTTTATCCTACAGAGTGCGGTAGGACAGATGGTATAAAAGAGATGATTCTTTGAACATAAATAAGGAAATGTAGACTAAATAAAAAAAGTTTTTTGTGCGAGACTTAGTTTTCGAGAAAATTGATTTTGGATCATTGAAAAATTGATGTATTTGTCAAATTCGTGTAGTAATGTATTAATAATTGTTAAAATTACAATTAATGTCAAATACACAATATTATACAACACAAAGTCATTAGAGCTCAAAACCTTAAAAAAAAAAATACAAATATTTACTTTTCAAAAACGAATTTTTCAGAAGACTAAGTTCCGTACGAGAAAAAAATCATCTTGCTTCTGGTTATACCAACTGTTGTGTTGCACTTTGTGTGTACAATTATAATTGCAAATATGTAATACATGATTACATACTTATCTGTTAATTTATATATATATATATACTTGTTTTTATTTCCAATTTTTTATATATTTACCTTTATTTATATTTTATTCTAGTAATATATGTATGTACACACATGTGTATCTCTTAATCATAATTTTTATTTCAAAATTCTGAAAAAAAGATTTATGTGTGCGCACATTATATAATCTATATATAATTTAAAACACGAAAATTTGCATTTTTATCGCACGATTCGTTTGTTTGATTTATATCGGCGTGAAAAGAGGAAAAAACCGCTTGAGGTTTTCCAGAATTTCTAAAGATTGCTAAATATAAAAACTACTCTCGAATGAATTGCATGTTTATATTAACACTGTATTATGAGATCGAATTAACAAGTTAATTTACTATTAAAACTTCAAAAAGCGTTAGAAAAGTCACCATTTTCTCGAAGAGACTATTATTTTAGAAAGTCAAAGAAAGTAAAAACAGAGAAAATACCTGAGGAAACTAAACAAGAAGAATCGGACGTAGGAATGTCGAACACGCAAGTCGAACATGAGATGAGAATACAAAAGAAGAGCAATGACGGAGGATGACAAGAGTACAGATGAAAAGGAGAATGGCATCTATACGCAAGTTGAAGAAAAAATCTCCGAGCGACGTAATCACGCCGTTCGAAAATATTAAGTAAGAAGAAGCTGCTCAATGTCGGCGAAGATGCCAATCAAGACTCATGCAAAAATATCAAAAAGGAACCTAATACATATATTTGTTACGAATTATTTTACGAATCAGCCTCCCAGTTTTACGAGTAAAGATCTTTTATAAAAATATGGTGATCAATTTGCAAGGAAAATATAATATATCTTTACAAAATATTAAAATAAAAATGAAAATAAAATGAAAATAAAAATTGTAAGCACCAAGGTAACACATATTATATTTTCTTTGCGAATTGATCACCATATTTTTATACAATTATGTATTTTATTTTTCTTTCTTTCATTGTACAGTGTTGAAAGATCTTTTAATTTATAATTTTTGTTTATCCATGAGAGCTCGAGGAAATCGCGATTAATACGACGTTCAGTAAAGAGTTTCATAGATGGAAATATGGAATTAGAAATCAACACCGACGCTCGATCATCGACTTAAGAGGATGCTGAACCGTCCTGTTGTATCAACTTACTATGTATACAGTTTTCGGATTTTTGTCGTACTTACTGCACAAATTAGAAAACGGTTTTTCAAATTAAAAGAAAATAGTCTAAAGACTCACTGCAGGCAATAAATGTTTTTGAAACGAAAAAATTTGTCATTAAGGAAATTTAATAACTTAACCTAACCTAAACTTAAAACCTAAAATTTTTTCGTTTCAGAAACATTTATTGCCTGCAAGTGAGTCTTTAGACTATTTTCTTTTAATTTAAAGAACCGTTTTCTTATTTGTGCAGTAAGTACAACAAAAATCTAAAACCTATAATTCCATAGTAGGATGATAAAACAGGACGGTTCAGCATCCTCTTAAGATCAACATCACAAAGCCGTTGAGATCTAAGATACACAGAGCCAAATATAAAGTATATTTAATTTAGATAAAAAATCTCAAGTTAAATCACACACTTGTTGAATCAATCAATATGTAAAGTCGTAGTTCTCGGCGGAACGGGAGGCGCAGGCGGTTTCTTTGGTGTGGCTCCGATGACCTTGACAGCATCACGATCCGTAGCAATGGCAAGGTTTATGTATTCCGGTATTCTGGTCTCACTCTCAGTGACCTCGTTTGCAGTTTGCGTAACCACGTTGACGGTCAAATCAGTCGTCGTGTTTTCCCGTTCGTGTTTCATCTCGACAGTCTCTTGGCCTGCAGAATCGACCTTGTCGACTGTAGGTGGCGAAAGCGGTGGCACCGACGCCACTATGGTGTCGGAACGCGCGATGTCGTTGATATTACTATTCTCGCGCTCCTTCTCGCGCGTCTCTTCGCGATTTGCCGATGTCGGTTCTGTACTCGCGCAATCAGGGATGCACATGCCCGGTGGCACGAGCGAAGCGAAATTGGACGACGACAAGTCGATATTTACGTAACTGTTATCGACTCCAGTTTGTTTCGTCACCTGTGTTTCCTTCTGATGCACATCCACCGTAACGTTCTGAATGCAGTCGAGAAATCTTGGCGGTTCGCACGGTGTGTTCGGATCTCTCAAAGACCCGTCCGCCTTGAACACTGCAATAATTGTGGATTGCTTATTTCTAAAACTTGCAACAGTTCTTATGATAATTCTAAAGAATTATTTTTTTTTATTTTCAAAACGACTCTAAAAAATGACCGCTAAAGTTTTAAATGTCTTCGCTAAATCGAGAGAGTCAACATCATCGAATGAACGAGTATGTTTTCGAATAACTTAAGTTAATTACAATGGATAGGTAATCCCGAAGGTGGAAACGCGATGTAATACTCGTCGTTGACCCTGGGCGGTGATTGGATGATTTGCCGGAGATCAAGATCGCGTGCGAGAGAGACACTCGGTGACGGGGATAACCCGGATGCCGGTGAGTATCGTCCTGTGAACGGCTTCGGTGCAGGTGGTATCTCGTAGGATGTCATGCCGGTCTTTTCGTCCCTGACATTTTGCATCTGTGAAAATGATTTTATCTCGATAATAACAAGATCACATTGTTGTCACTGTTGCAAACTTTCCCATTTGTTAATTTTAATATACAATTGTTCTTGTAATTTATCTTCGTAAGTATTCCCGGGAAAAAATGAATTAAATTTAAGTAGATCTAATTTAAATCTAATAAGATAAAAAATGGAAAAATAGATCTAATTAGATCCAAATTAGATCTAAATGGATATAAAGTAGATTTAAATAGACATTAATAAATCTATATATAAATTTACACTTTATTTATCGTTAGATCTACTTTAGATCTACTTAGATCTACTATATTAGATCTGCTTAGATCTTCTTAGATCTAATATAATAAATCTAAGTAGATTTACTATAAATCTAAAATAGATCCACTTATAAATAGTGTAAATTTACATAGATCTACTTATATATCTATTTAGATCTACTTTATATCTATTTAGATCCAAGTTGGATCTAATTAGACCTCTTTTTTCATTTTTTTTTATCTTGTTAGATTTAAATTAGATCTACTTAGATTTAATACATTTTTTTTAAGTTATTATTTAATACTTCTATAAGTATTATACGAACCCTTCTGTCCTCAGAATCGGAATGAGTGCCACTGTCGCCCAAACTGGCACCGCTGCAGCCGCTGACAATGCTCATTCTTCCAGATGAGGACGAGCCTTAAACATTTTGTAAAATCGTATGGCCAACTTGCATATTATAGTGTTTTTTTTAATTAAAAAATATTGTTTTTCGAATTCTCTTATTTCGGGATGCTTCTAAAAATATCTTGCGTATCATTGATAGTTATCGTACTAGAGATTTTATTCTTACTGGATATACTACGAAGACTTAGGCTGCTAACAGGCCGACGGTCACCCACGCCACTGTTAATATTTTCGGATTTGCTCGAAGAGTCGGCAGCAGCGGACTCTTTCGTATCTGCATAACAAAAAATGTCAGAAAGTCACAATTAGATTTTTGCGATTAAGAGACAAAAAAAAAAAAAAAAAAAAAAAAAGGGGAATGAAAAGAATTTTCGTATTTTGTCAAAGGGTGTCACAGTCTTCATGTCTTCCTTCATCTTCTTTTGTATTCTGTCGTATTCCTCTCTCATTGCCATAAGTTGTCGTTGTTTGTCTTTAAAGCTTTGCTGCACGTCATTTCGTTTCTGCCAGTTCTCGACGAGTCTCTCCACTTCCGATATCGTGAAAACGTTGTTTTTGAAGTCGTTTATGATTTCGAGAAGCTCGTCTTGCGGACCCGACGACGGGCTTTCTTTCGACTTGGTGCTGCTGTTGGAAGACGTTCTGCTGTACGGAAGATTCTGACATACTTTCTGACCGCTATCCTCTCGTGTTCCCGTGGAATTCGAATGATGACACTCCTGTCGAGTGCCTTGCGTAGGTGTTCCCGTTCGAGACGGCGGTGGATTCGTCGTGGTCGGCGTTTTCACACCTTTAAAGATGATGATAATCCTCGTCAGAATTTTATTATTTTTTTTGTTTTAAATAAAATATACATTTGTTCCAAAAGAATATTGAACAATTATATTACGATGAATATAATTTGCATAGTAAAGAGAATTTAATGACATGATATATGAATTGTATAATTTTATATATAAATAATTAGGAATTTATAATTTTCATATAAATTATATGAAAATTACTTTGTTATTTTATACGATTATAAATTCAGTATAATAACATGTTTAAAACATAAAAGTTCGTAAAAAAACGCACGGGATACGCTACCGACGGGATGCATTCTCATATATCCCTGAAGTGACAGATCCAATCCGTTCGGTGCGATCCCAGACGTAGGTGTGGACGGCAACATTACTGGCGTAGGTGTCGGCACAATTGAGTAATTTGCGGCTAAAGGATTGCTCGTTGTGGCGTTTGTCGTTTGGAAATTTGAGATCAAAGATATTACCGGTCTTGCGGCTGGTGGCACCGAGTAAGCCTCGCTCAAAGGTCTCGGTCGACAATAGTCTTCGTTCTCGTTGCCGGTTTCGCTCGCGACCGTTGACGAGAGATCGTTGGTCGAATCTGTTGTCGAGATATATTTAGATGTCTCATGTACATTTTATATTTGATCTCAAAAATGACCAAATTGTTTCAATTACTGAATATAAAAAAAATTCCGACACGGAATTCGCGTCGTGAAAAGTTTCTCAATTGTGTTATATTTTTTAATACCTGATGATCGGTTTGTCGTCTGGCTCATGACTTTGAGGTAGCTATACATGTTGGTGAACTCGTTCATTTGCTGTTTCGTCCATCGATATCCAAAATCACGCCCGAAACATGCAATACAGAGTCAATATATTGATTAATTCATCAAACCGCTTGAGTTATCGATTCGAATGAGTGCGAATTCGCGCGAATTTTCTTCTCGAGAATTGGCCTAATTTGTGATAAGCGAGAAAAGTTGTAAAAGTAGCACACACTTAAAAAAGTGAAAACACCGGTTTTATTTTTAATAAAAGACACGTACTAAATTAAAACTTGTTACTTACTTTTTTACACAGTCTTTAAACGACATTTATTCAAAAATCAATTATATGAAAAGAAATTAATAAAAATAAAATTTATAAAAATTAATGAAAATAAATGTTTTTATGCATATTATATATAAAAGGTTTCCCTTATTTTTTTAAAGTGTGTGTCTTACAAACTTTTCTTATAAAGCAAGTTTGCGCAGAATGGGCGGTCAGGTCTTGAGGAAAGCGATGAATAAAATATCGCGGAAGTACCGATTGTGTTCGACTATTTGCGGACGTCGGTCTAAAGGCGAGGTTTTTGTACCATGTAGCCCCGCAGCTGATGAGCCAGTTTTGTGTGTCCAGCTTGTTCGGCGAACTCGGCAGGTGTCAACTCGGAGACGTTCCTCAAGTCGCACGCTAGCTCGCTACCCGGACATTCCAGTAATTGCCATGCCAGTTTCTCCAGACCAAATCGCGCGGCAAAATGCAGCAATGTCGGATATTCTTCTGGACCTAAAAACCAAGACTTGAATCAATTTCTCAGGGAGATCACAAGTAGAAAAATAGCGATTCTATTCTTCTATTCAAAAAATGACCCTAAGCTCGCTGTCGGACGGATGAAAAGATTACTTACTCGAATAATTTTTCTGAGCTGGCACCATTCCGCTTGGAATAGATAAGAGATTGAAGTGAGGAGGGACGTTCTTCTGAAACGCGTGAACCATCCAATTGTCCAATTGTTCGCGATCCGTCGAACTGAAGCCAAAAGTCTGCGACAAATAAAGGAGACGCAATAATATCTGTTTTGTCATTTGGCTTTCAAATTAAACCTGACATTAAATTAATCTGAGAGAAATTAAATTAATTGCGATAGATTTTCGAATTAACTTACCTGACACATAAACTCGAGAGGGTTGTCATGTGCCCTCAGAATTTGATCTAGTTCTCTCAGCCGACTCTCGCACTTGACTTGTCTGACACCAAGCGAACATCCGTTCTTAGATATTTTTATACCGACTAACATCGAAACCTCGAGACATTTTTCCGGTATTGAGAATTGTAGCGCGTATGGATTTCTCCTTTTCACGTTTTTTATCTCGATAGCGTCACCGCAACGATCAACGACTACGGAGACATTATCCTTTGGAAATAAGGGATCGTTCAGCAAAACGATTATTCTGGTTTGTCCCTGTGAATAAAAAATATTGTTTGCTTCGAGAAAACTCTTCTTTTAAGAAAAATAAAGTTTTACAGAAATATTTTTAAAATTAAAAGATATTTTGCAATTATATTAGAACTTCGAAGTTTTTTAAATATTAAGGTTCCAACGCATTTCTCTCATATTTAGAATTTCCACAAAAGTAGTTTAGAGAGATAGAGAGCTTTCCTATATAAAGACACGATTCCTTACTAGCTTGACTTTCTTGGGATGCACGGAGAACGCAACTTTGTCGCTTCTAAGTGCTGGTGGTGGCGTAGCGCCCAAAATGGCAACCGCCGCGCCCAGCAATTCGCCCACAAAAGTCTCGTCCTGATCCTTCACAAAGAACTTCTTCCACTTGTCGTAAGACACCAGACTGGATTTGAGCGTGTCGTTGATATGACTGTCGTGAACGCCTAGCATCATCGCCAGTACTTTCTCAGCGATCAGATGTTTGGTCAATTGCACGGCATGTTCCAAATTGGCTCGAACGTGCTCCAGTAATACCGGACACACAACGACAATTTGAAGACGAAACAATTGGATCTTGTCCTGCATCTTCGGACCTATTGGCTCCTCGATCGCTACGTGACATACTCTGAAAAAGTCAACGACGAAACAAATTGTCAGTTAAAGAATTTGTCTGATTTCAAGAAGATTGTTGACATTTTTCTCGACAACTCTTGAAATCTAATTCGAATTTTTCACAAACTTACTTGAACGGAGGTCGTCCTTGCTGACGACTGATTTGCTCGAAGCATGCCGTTAAGTAGTTCACCCACAAGGTTGAAGCCTCGCTCTTTTTGCTGGAGACGAAGAGAATATCGTCTTCCGCTTGTTCATCTTTTAACAAGGTCGTTAATGAACGTGATCCTGGAACGTAATTAAAATAAAATTAACCTTCAATCCCCGATGTGTTTTTTGGCATCTTAATTTCCTGATCATGTTGTCATCTTGGTCCTTTTAAAAATATTAAATATGTTTAACAAAATCTGCAACAACTCGTACACTTCAAACAGTCTATTTTAAAAAACCATCATTAAATTTAGTGAAAAAAAAAGTTTTAATTCATAATTGTTTAGCAAATATGACAACAAATCCAAAAAAAAAAAAAACAAGAAATGCGCCAGACGAAAACGACCCATGATCGGGAGTTGAGGGTTAAATACCCGTTATTGAAACTGTAAAATATAAAAGAGCACAGATTATCATAATCATGTATATATTATATTAATATATACATGATTTTTTTTATACGTGACTGCTCTCTTTTTAATTTACAAAGCGCTTTCTGTGTACATATGTACGTCATAGGCAACCTTGATTTATCGTGTGGCTTAGGGAATGCATTTAATTTTGTGTGACGCATGTTACGGAACACGCAATGCGACCATAATACATTTGATAGAATAATTGCGCGGATAACGGGGCTATTTCGTGCTGCACGTGAATATAATGATCGCAGCACGACGAAATGATTTCGCAAAATTTTACCGTGAAATCGGTACACAGTGTCGCGACACAGTTGGCTCAATCAATCGAATTGATTTTGCGATACTGTTGACATAATACGGGCCTACACAAATACGCGCTTGACAGTTATTTTGTTACAATTAAAAGTTAGCGATTTTATATGAAGTACATAATAACTTGTAATATTTGCAATAAAACGTTTATATATTTTATATGTTAATATTAAAAAAAAGAACTGACTGAGTTCTTCCTATTACCTATATTTCCTGGTAAGTTTGAGTTTTATAAAACCATTGTAATTTGTGGTATGCGCCTGTCTTTGTTTA
>QVOA01022602.1:0-11142 GCA_014825685.1 Pseudomyrmex cubaensis
TGAAATAAATAATTTAACTTTAGTAGTCTCTTCAAAAAAAATTCTCAAAAAAGTGCTTTTTTTAGACCCATTATCCTTTACCCCCCCTTTAATACAGTTGTGGAAAAGATTGCTACAGTTAATTGGTACGGTGTTCGTTGACGCTATATACCTATCGCTAAGAAGAACGTTTTTCTTGCCTTTAGATCCCCGCGTCTACTCTGCGAATTTTTTATGCACTGTGTACACCTACTTGTATACTCTAATATATACGTAAGGTAAACTGTCCAGTAAGTGACCGCTTATCAATAAATGACTATTATAAAAAAATGTAAATTATAGGCTTAAAAATTATTAAATGTTTATAACCGAAGTTTATTTGTCTTTCAGAATTTCTTTTGTTTAACCTCGGGGAACACACTGGGTCAATTTGACTCTATTCGTCGACTTTAGTTTCTTGAGAATATCAATATAAATTTTTAGCCAAAAATATTGAAAACTAAGAAATGATTTTGTATCCAAAACCAAAGATTTTTTTACAAAATTGTTTTTTCTGCAACATGTTTTTTACAATGTTAATACTGTTAACAATACTTTTAAACTATATAGGCTTATTCCAAAATGTTCAAAATATATCCGAAAATTTTTTCAAGCCAATCGGATAGGTGCATTTTAAATAGTAGCATCTCAAAAAGTGGACAGGGTCAAATTGACCCAGAGTATTCTTCTTGATTGAAAAAATAGGTGTGTTCCCCGAAGGTTAACGGTGATATGCAAACAATAAGAAATCAAATTCTTATTAAAAATAAGAATGGGTGTGTGCGGTAATCTACTGGGTTTTTATAATTGTTGCCCTTTATAATTAATTTATAATTACTTACACTACAAAAAAGTAATTATTTTTATAAATAATAGTAATAATAACGGCTCGATAAAACAAACTAAAACAAACACAAAACCAAAGAGAAATTGTCGTGCTTGCCGTTGTACATGAGGGCGGTCTTTATAATGACTAGTCTAACTAGGTGCGTACATATTAATCGACAATGTATTTGAAAAAGCACATGTTCTTTAAATGAAATTGGCTCATGTCCAGCAAATTTATTTTTATATTCTTCATATTTTTATATTTTTACAATTTATAAATTTTCATGATTATTTTGTAACAGTGCTGAAGATGATCAACATTAAAAGTGATCGAAACGTTCATGGAATACACTGCTTTTTATTTTGTATTTAAACGTCCTTCATCCAGGACCATAGGCTCTTTGGTTTTGTGCTTGTTTTATTTTTATAAATATCTAAAAAAACATTAATTATAAATGTGATTTTAACAGTTGTTTTATTGTTACAAGTAAGTTTATTCAAGGATTATTCCTAAACGTACATAGATTCAGCAATTCGGTCATTTCTGGTTGGTATTTACCCTATATTTTTCTATTTTATATCTCTGCTCAATTTATTGTACTCAGTAAAGTTTATTAAAATATTGTAAACTATATGCAAAAAAGGTGTCGAATTTTTGCAACACAAAAGATAAACAAGCGAGAAGAAAAGACTAGTGCCTGATCAATTATCTGCTCGAGTACGTGAATCATCTTGACGACTTTGTGCAACAAAGTTCGGTCGGGCGAGATAATGGGATTTGGTTGCATCTTCTTGGGAGACGTGTTACGGTGAAATTAGATGAAAGCACGCGGGGAAAAAAAAAAAAAAAAAACAGGAAAGAGCATAATGGCCAGCGTATAGCTGCTCGGCGCAGTTTCGCGGAAGTTCTCGAATTTCGACGCGCGTGCAACTGAATGCAATCTTCCGTTGGCATCGATACGTCCGTCGTTCTTCTCGCATATCGCGCGGGGGCATCGCCGCGGGCAAAAGACCTGTGCTGATGAGATGAATGCGCGCAAAACGAAGTAGTAAGTACGTACGCTATCGGTGTGTGACCGCGCGCATTTTTACTCCACGCATCGTGATGTCACTTCTGATGATTTTTTTTGTTCGTAAGAAATTTACGATCGTTTTGATAGAATTTAAAGTGATTTGTTAAGAAAAGTCGTTCAAATGCGAATTTTGTTTCTCGCAGTGTAAAATTAGATAATCGGATTTTAAAAGAAGAGATTTCTCTCACTCTCGTGCTATTAAATAGATTTTTAGACATCAGTAAAACAATCAAGAGATATCGAAAGATTTCAAGAAAAAATAGCTGTATGTTATATTGGCAGTTTTTTTATATTTTTTTTATAGCAGGTGATATAATAGATAATGCCATAAGCTGTTATTATCCGTTTTACGTCAATTGACCGATTCGGTACTTACGTCAGAATGTGACGTCATACAAAATTCTTCGCAATCGAAGATATCGCGCGGTCGAAGATAACAATCGATCGGTTTCAAAATCGCGAACTGGCCATCCGCAAAACGGAGATAACGAGCGCGGCTCGTCATTATAATTAATCCGTATAACGTTATTAACGTGAATAATTCAAACGCAACGGAACACATGAACGAACACGGTGTGAGAGAGGGAAAAACTACCTAGCGAGAGGAAAATAAATTTCACATCTTCGCGAACGATTATTGCTCTCGCGAAATATTACAGCGGAGATTCGACCGATGTTCCAACCAACCGGAGTAAGTAATTCGAAGCAGTTCCTTTCTTTCTTTGTCTATCTTCTCTCTGTGTCCTCCTCACACAATCTCTCTTGCATCCACGAGCTTTCGCTCCCGGCCGCTCTGTTCGCGGCAGTATATCAACAATGATAGTTATACACGTACGTTATAATCGTAAATTAGCCGCGGCAACATAATATATTCGTGGGCTGGTTGGTTCGCGCGTATCTGTTTTATGCGGTTATTATATATGACAGCAGCAGTCATACCTGCCCCCTCTCCTCCGCCGAGAGTCCGTCCCCATCTTTTCCCTTCTCCCGGCGAATCATCCGCTCTCGTCCTGCATACGTCCTCTCTCTCTCTCGACCGAAGAGGATCCTGATGAGGAAGCGTTCCTCGAAACTCTCTGCCTTCTGTATTTCTTAATGGACGATGCTTATCGGAGGCTATCTATGTGATATTAAATATAACGGAGGGTGCGAGGAGAGCGCGCGATCGTCTTAAATCAGGCCTCCCGAATAAAATGCACGATGTTCGATTCGCGCTGGTTAATTCGCTCAGTGTTATTTATCATGATTTTATGCATGTCTTTAAATATGGCATATTAATGCGATATAACAAAAATACGAGACTCGGTCTAAAACTGCTTTTTTTTATCCGTAGAAAAAAGTTTTTTTTTTTTTTTTTTTTTTTTTGTTCGTTAACAGAAAAGAATAACGTCCATGTGTTAGGTCGCGAAAGCGGGCGAGCATTAGCAATAAAACGCAGCCCGTTGCACTGTTAATTCAAAAACTCGTTGGCTCTCTCCGCGTCGAGATTATTTCCTCATTTAATTTATATGAAATATGCAGACACACACACAAAAAAAACATGCACACAGTTTTTGCAGACAATGTCGCGGTTTTCTCCCCGCCTTTATCCGTTGAGAATTTTCTCCTCTGTCGCAGCCAGTCGATTCTTATCTAGCGAAAGAAAGGAGGAGAAACAAAAAAAGAGACGCGAATACAACGATTCTCGTCGCCAGACACCGATGTAATCGGACATGGTAAAGCGAAACTTTTAACGTCGCGGGAACTAGAAATATAGAAATTACCATCCGAATAATTATCGCGTAATTATGAGAGATCCGGACATTAAGAGGATCTACAAAGTTATTTTGTTTTGTGTTTTTGCGCTTAATTATTGACTACCATTTTCTGTGTTGCTAAATTTCTCACATGCTGATCCGCATTCAGTAATAATAAATAAACAGTATTGTTGGTAGAAAGTTTTACGTTTTCTTTGCTAGTTTGAATACTATATAAAACTTTTGTTGTTAAATTTGTTACGTTTTATTAAAGTGTTAAAAAAAAACGAGATAAATGTATCTACATAATATATCCCATATGTAATGATGAAATATTTCTTGTCGTCATACAAACATGAAATACCACGTTTGTTCTGGTCGTGATTTCTTTTCCCGTTTTTTCTCACATAAAAAGTTTTTACAAAAAAAAAAGTTTCTCCACCAACGGAATCGGAAGTTTTGCTGACAGATTCGTAACGAGGAATATCATCGTCAGATCACGAGGCTTGTCAAAACAGGAAGAACCTGACCAATGCCGAACCAAGATGTCGTTGACAACCGTAACGCTTGACTGAAACTTTAAAACTGTTTCCGTACTATCTTTCTGTGGCGTTTTTTAGCTTCTATTGACAGAAACGAGAAAAGAATCAATCCTATCTGAGAATATGACAAACTCATATAAAGAACAAAGTCACTGAAGAATAAAGATATAAA
Source organism: Pseudomyrmex cubaensis (assembly GCA_014825685.1). Lineage (NCBI taxonomy): Eukaryota > Metazoa > Arthropoda > Insecta > Hymenoptera > Formicidae > Pseudomyrmex > Pseudomyrmex cubaensis. The sequence goes on from QVOA01022602.1 coordinate 4,370, forward strand.
AACCAATGAGCGATCAGTGCATTTTAGTTTGCATGTTAAATATTGAATAACTTCGTTGAACGAGTCACTTTCGCAATATACATCTCGATTACTTGTAATTTCTATTTGCGAAAAGAAATATTTACAGAAAAAAGAGTTGAAACGAGCGTATGCATATAATATTTGCAACAATTTTCTAATAAAAGAAAAAGAGAAATAGAATAAAAAAAGCAAGATTGGAATTCCGTATATTGACACGTTAGCTATCATTCATCGAGCTTAAAGCTATTCCCGACGATCTTTTTTTTTTTTATGATCTCTTTGGCAACCGGTTCTCGCGGAATCGAATCGAGTCATACGACCACTTTCCAATTGCGATCATTGCTGCAAAAAGAACGCGCGGCGCGCCTTTGGGCCGATTTTCTGATCGCCGGCGAATCGTTCGATTTCCACAACGTGTTCGCATCTTTTTTGCGCCATCCCGGTTTTTTCGTGAGCTCCGCGCTCTTTCTCCGCGCTCACCGGAGTTTAACCTTTTTAAGCGGCGACGATAAATCCATTTATGTTTTACGACATCGTGAGTCGCACAATCGCGTTTTTACAAAATAAAAATATATACATATATGTACTTTTGAAGCAAGTGCGAACCAATACAAAGATCGACTTATTTAACTGAGCTAAAAGCACTCGTTTTAATCGTTTTTAAGGCTATCACTCGGAAGCCGTGCTGTTTTTCACGGACGTCAGAGATGAGAAATGAGACACAGTTCTTTAAAAATATATTATTGTTGTAATCTTGAAACTTATACAATGTCGAATAACATCTGATATCTGTTCTGATAAATCGCACACATAGAAGTAATAAAATAATTTCTGAAATAGCGATACTGTTTCGCAGCTAACGGATAAAAAGCAGCTGAGGTGTTATATTTAATTTTTTCCGATTTTCACATTGTATTTTCACTATAACTGAGTTTTTGTCGCATAACCGTTTTTCATCTCCGAGAATTACAATAATATAACTTGTTATATAGAAGAATAAAAATAGTTATATTTCACAAGAAACGTATACTAAATTATTTCTCGCTTCTGACGTCATTAAATAATATAGCTGTCGAAAAGTAATCGAGCTCTGAGACTCGTGTTTATTTATTACACGGCATAGATAAATATAAAAATTGTGTAAAAATATAGTGGACTACAGTTTAATTGTATGTATACTGTTATATTATATTATTTTGCTCACAAGATTGTTGCAAAAAAGAAAAAAAACAAACTCGAATATCATTATGAAACGTGCGTTTATAACCGCAACGTTTTGACGATCGGTCGGTGATCGCGAAGTAGCCACGAGAAGGATGAAACCGAGAGAAGAGAAAAGCCAGGCGGGTGCGAAGAGCGGCTGCAGGCTATTAAGACGTTCGCGCCGAGATAAAAGGAAGCTGTCGAGCCGGCAGGAACAAGAAGAAGAAGCGGCAGCAGAGAATAAGAAGAGCGACACAGAAGACGAGGAGAGAGGGAAGTACAGGGGATTGCGGATAAAGGGGCCACGGTAGAATCCTCGACGGGAAGACAAGAGAAACAAATAAACGGTGAAAAAGAGGCGAGAGGGTGGCAGAAAAGTCTCGGAGAGAGAGAAAGAGAAAGAGAGAGGCTAGGTACCATTAAAATGAAAAATGACGTTCTCGCTGACATCCCCGCGACGATCACACTTACTCTGCTCTCGGTAGTTACATCCCACCCTTCTGAGCGAGCAAACAGTCGTACCCACACCATCCTTCGGAATTATTGGTGATTTTTTAAATCTGTTAAACAGGCCTCTCGACCGCAGTCTCGTTTCCCCACTTTCTCTCCTTCTCTCTCTCTCTCTCTCTCTTTTCGTGCATCGCCTCTTTCTCGCATGCGCGCATTTGGTCGGATTTCACCTTCTTTCTTACCCTTGAAGTTGCGATGTACCTCGACGACGCGGGGACCGATTAGCACCTTGTTATTTATTTTTCAAACTTCTCGACTTTTGTTCCGTCTTTGTTGCACTTCTTTATACAGACGAAAGAATTCGAGAAGCAACAATGAGAAGGATAACCATCGTTAAGATACTTCGGTTGTTTGCTAACAAACTGAAGAAAATATAATGCAAAAGTAAGTATTTATGAAAAACGCGTTTTATAAATATTAAAAAAGAACATATTCCTGCAATAATATTAAAACAGTTTATTGTTGTAAATTATCCAAAAATAAAGTATTATTTAAAAAACAAAAGCTTTAATTAATTTTACATTTGCATACATTTGATTATAGAAATTAAAATTAACTCACGGACAGATATGGGTCTTCCAGACTTACTCAAAAATTGCGCATCAGTGTTTCTAAAAGTTAGTTTTTTGAAACGCTTATCTTCGTAACTACTAGAGATTTTTTCAATTTGGCTTTTATTTTAATCGACGCAGAATCGCTCAAATTTTTGATTCAAAAAAATAACATTAAAAAATATTGATTTTTTGCGGAGATATTTAAAGTCGCGCGGGTCTCACAGATCCAATTTATCCGACTCGTAGGTCATTTTTGAAATCTTTTTGTGAAGTTTTAAATTTTCAATTAAATCTTTGGTACACAATACAAATAGCCGACAGCGATATGACAAAAAAATATATAGACAAAAGAGAAAGTCGCCAGGATGATCGTATTAATTCGCACGCGAGCCAAAAATGGCAGCAAGTCGTTTGAAACAATATTCCGGGCTCCCGGGTGATTAAGGTAATACCGCGTCCTCTTTCGCCCCCGTGCAGTAAAGTTTTCGTTCCCCTCGCTCACCGGTAGCTCGGTGAGCTCGACTCGCTCGCCGTTTTAGCGGCGGGCCAACGTCTCCTCTCCCAGTTCTCCGACTTCATGCTCATTCGCCGGAAGATTAGCCACCCCACCTCGGATCTACGGCCATTTAAGCGAGCAAACTTCGTCGAACGAAGCCATGATTGCGAGTCTCACTCTCAGAGAATAAATTGGCCGTTTCGTCTCTCGCCTTCGTCTAACTTCTCTACGCGAATTGCGAACTTGTCGCTTTCGCCACCTCGGGAAACAGAACTTTATTCTCTACGGTTTTCATTATTATGTTTTTATTTACTATTTTTGAAAAAAAAAGGTGTAGAAATAGATGAAATGGAAAATGTTGTTACGTCGAGAAATCACACAATAAAGTCAGATCGTGTGCATCGCTGCTGTTCGGGCAATTTTTTTTTCTTTTTTTTTATCAACAGGATGAAGATAGAGAAACTAATTTTATCGGAGATATTCCGGACGGATCATCCGGGAGTAATGACATTCCACGAGAGAGCAAGAAGAACGGTGAGTGTAAAGAGAAGGAGAGGAAGCTGTCAACGCTCAATGTGTCACTCACGTTGCTTCCCTTCGCTTTCTCTCTGTTGTTCCGTCTCCTCTGCTACTCCACTTAGCTGACAGTTCGACCTGTCGTCCCCTCTGTTCCGCCTTGTAACCGACACTCCGGCCTCTCATCATCGTCGAGGAAAAGAAAACCGGAAACATTTAAGAAAATCGCATTTGACGGGGAAAACGTGCGGTCTCCGGGTTCTCGATTTCGAATTAAATTTTGTATCTTAAAAAAAAAAAAAAACAAGTGTCTTCTTTAGCAAAACAATTATTTATCATAATTTTACATATTAAATTTCTGTAAAAACTTGTAAAAATATATAAAACAATAAAGTACATCACATAAAATCAAACACAGTTCAAATGCACGCGTCTCGTTTCTCGCGATGAAAATAAAAATACAAAAAAAAAATCCCCGCGATTAAGTAACGTCTCGCGCGTCATCGTAAATGAGCGCGTGAAAGGTGCTCATTCACAGTCAATGTATTTAACCGGAGAGTGCGGAGTCCTTAATTTGCATCGATCGATCGACGCGACCGCAGACGATAATTCCTGGTAAGTTGTACCAGTTACAAGAACTCGAACACATGAGACCAGTTAAAACCGAGAGACAAAGAGAGTGAGAAAGAGAGAGAGAGAAAGCAAAAAAAAAGAAACGATATCCATTCGTGTCAGTGGGGTGAGCAACAATAGAGCGGATCTTGTACGAAAAGTCTGATTTATCACTTTGCTATCATTTCAGGGATATTTGTATTGGGAGACGTAACGAAATGCGACATAATAGCTCGTACTGAATCCCCGGTCCATTGTAGCCTTGTAATAGCACAACAAGACCACTGACACGGGGGTGAAACGGGGGGTAAACGAGGGGTATGTTTGATTTACCATTAATTCCACGCGATATATCGCGCGCGTTTCCCCGCCGAGACCGAATTTTTCAACCGCATGGTGCAGCAACACTCGGAAGGAATCAATTATATGGCTGCATTAAAATGCGCATCTGGTGCGCATCAGAGTAATAAGTTTTTTTATTTTTATATAGGAACTTGCTTGTTTTATTATTCTCGCGATAACAACGTGTTGTAAATCAATACAACACACACACACACACAGAGTCTGTTATTCAGATTATAAAGTCTTCCAATTGCGCGAATGATAAACCCTCCCGTTGACAAAATTTTTCATTAAGTGCATCGCGCGTATATATATGTTTCGCGCACGCGTTTTGAGATTAAAAGTAATTTGGTCTAATTGTTATAATGCTTTGTGATAACACGTCGCTATAAAACATTGCTAGTTTAAATAGCTTAAACGATACTTATAAATCCCGGCGAAAAATTCTGGAATACTGGCAAAGCGCAAAACAGCGTCAAAAATTGTCGCGTAACAGTAACAATAATTTACGGGGATAATCGCTACGCGCGAGCAAATCGAGATATTGCGTTTTGAAAAATCGCATGGCTTTTGAAAACTCAATAGTCGCCGCACGTGTAACAGGGATTCGTTGTCCCGGCGCGATTCCCGGATATGAAAGGAACACGGTAGAGTGAAAAAAAAAAAAAAAAAAAAAAAAAGAATAAACGCCGGCGATATGTCGCAGTTGAAATATACTCTGTTAAAAATTAAATAATTTTTGTTCACGCAGATACTGTTAAATTCACGTTTGCAGATATTAATGTCGTGTATATAGAAGAGACAAAGCGCGCCACGCGTGATGTTTGGTTAATAGTTTTCAGAAAAATATAATCTTTACCGCGCTCGCGCGCGGATTCTTTTAAATAGCCTAATTTTTCCGAGAATCCTCTCTTCATGACGCGCGCCTAACACTTTTCCACTCCGAGAATCGCTGCGAGAAGCGTAATAGCGCTACCTGACGGACGGGCGTGTATGACTAGCATAACGCGCAAAGCCGCAGCCGTACATCACGGCTAAATCGCGATCCAAAAAATATACAATGCCTGACAAGGGGTGGTGTTCCCGTCATGCCGCGCTAACAATGTGTACCGCACCGCTCGGTATAAATGACATTCACTCCACGGTGTAACCTACCCCTGGTGCGTGCGCGCAACCACCTCGCCCTCTCCTGTTGCAGCGGTGTCCCGTCTCTCACCCCTACGTCCCCCCTTTGCACATTCAGTCCGCCCGTTCGGCGATGCACGGAAAATTGATCCAAAGTGTTCCCCGGTCATGACGGCGCATAAAAATCGCGAAGGGCGAATTGCACTTCACTGTCATCCGCTCCAGATCGCTATAGAGTCGGTTAACAAGCGGCAAATAAAATATTTCTTCCCTGACACATTGGTAATAATTAAACAACGCGTTGTTTTTTTTTCTCTTTTTTGTTGCGTGCGCGGATTACATATATTTGTTTTATAAAATATTTTCTTTTAATACTGATTCTCCGCGCGAGTTTTTTTTTTTTTTTTGCGTCTGTTGTGCGATGATGAAAGCATTCTATCTTTCCGTCTGATCTCGTTGTGAGAGAGTCAGTGTCAAGAATAAACAAGAGAAATTTCCACAACTGTGTCACATTATCTCTCTATAACTTTTGCCCGCGTGTAAACCATAGATACATCCGGTGCTTCAGTAACTCGGTACGAGGCAATAACGTTGTTTCTGGCGTTAAACACGATCCGGCTTGAATGAACACGTTTTGAAAGCACACAACGGCGCAAACTATCTTTCCAGCTCTCTCTCGACATTTAATTAATCGTACCCGTTGGCGCGCGCGGAGTGAGAGAGAATTGTGAAATCATTATTTTGTCAGTCACTAATACAATACTCGATAAAACGAGGATTCGTGATGTCGACAAGAATTTTCATATCGAGCACCACTTGTTATTAAAAATAGTTTTTTTTTTGTTTTCATTTTTATTATTCAATATTAATTATCTGTGTGCGCATGCACCGTTAAGTATATACGCTAACATTGTTGCATATACTTGAGTCAAATAAAATTTTTCTGTTTGCACGTGTGTCGTGAAAATAAATAATATGAAAACTATAACAAAAGTAAATTAATAAAAACAATATCTAAGATTTCTTCATAAGAGAGAATCCTTCATATATCTTATGTACGTATGGAATTTGGACAAATCGTCATTCCCTACATATAATTGCATAAGCGTCACATATTTTTCAGGGATTTTCAGTTTATTGCATAGTGACATCTAGAAAGTCATGTTCTTTGTGGTTACCAAATATTTCAAAAAAAAAAAAATTCATAAGATAAAAATTTGAAACCGAAAGAATTCCTTACCTAGGGAAACGTACCTCGAGTAGAAAATCAAATCAGGCCCTGAGAGGGGCGCACTAGCGTTTGCTTTATTACCTGATCAGGCTTTGTTAAGGCAACCTGACAGCGCCCTGATCAAAAATGTAACGTCGTGTTCTATCCGGCCCTGATAGCAGTT
>QVOA01022604.1:0-11647 GCA_014825685.1 Pseudomyrmex cubaensis
ATATATATATATATATATATATATATATATATATATATATATATATATATATATATATATATATATATACATATGAAGTAAAGTATATTTGTAATTTGTATAATTTTATTTATCTCTTAACAGTTTATTCTATTATTATATATATATAGTAAATCTAAAATTGCTAGATGAAGAAGTAACAGTTCGCGAAAATGAGGCTTACCTCGCAACTGCGGAGTGTGCGCGTAATCGCCACGTGTTAGCTGGAGCTCAGCGGCTCCTCGTGCAACATCCCGGCACAGTTTCGTTATCGTTCTATTTCTTTTTTGTCCTATCCTAGAATGATTTTATCACAACGAAGGCTTCTTTTTCCTTTTTTATTTTCGGTTATATAAGACGTCTGCGTCAATATCGTTTGTTTAGATTTTATACTGTCGTAACGTCATTCACTATCGAGAGAGTATTCTGCCAACGGCGAGAAATCTTACGCGGAACCACCTCGACATATAAAAAAAAGTCGTCTGGCGCACTTAACACAATAAAATTCACCAGCGCCGTGACCTTCTTATTTGGTGTTTATTTTGGCGTGATCGTAGTCGCGATCATCGTGCAACTGCAACTTACCGGACACGCGTGTCTTGCGAATGTGTATGTATGTGTGTATCGTATTCTAGCGTAGTATATACATATACATTACATGACTCGGTCATTTAATGCCAAGAAAAAAGATATTCTGTCTAAAATTCTCAAGATAAATAAAATATACTGGCGGTTTTTTCTCTCCTAGTGTATTTGTTTCTTCTAGCTTATTCTCTGCTTATTCTATTTTTTTTCTCGCAATTGAATGTGAAGCAATTACTTTTTAGTGGCGATATATCGCGATCTGACATACATTAAACTTCTCACTGCCGAATTTCTGTTTCTCGCCTTTTAACGCGCGTTTGTCACACGCATCGGAACTCTCTCGTGTTTCCACTCGCGACGAAGATGTTCTGCCGACTGATAATCTACCGTCTACTTACCTTCATCGAAGCGCCCCTAACGCACCGAACTCCCTAGCACGACAGGTGCTTCGCAGAAAGAGTGGGAATAAGAGGATGGCTTCGCGGAGGGGACACATAGGGATAGTACATACGTATTCGCGTTGCGACGGAGGCAGCAGGCAGCGACGGTGGTGGTAGCGGCAGCGGCCAGGTATCGGAAAGAACGAAAAAGCAACGGAAAGAAATGGATATAAAGAGAGGGAGCGAGAACACTAGACGGCGACGGCCGGTGGCGAGTCAAACAACCGAGCAAACCGAAAGAGAAGAGGGCAACGACATCGCTCTGTATCTTTCGGCGGACTTCGACATATTTACTGAAAACTATATGCTACCATCATGTCACTGTCGTTTCGTGTCTCGACATTTTTCGAATTTCTCTTCGAAATCGATTGATTGCAAACCGGCTCTCCGGAAATCCGCTGATCAACGTGTTCTTTTACGAATGCGTCATAATATAATGAACAACTTTAGAATCAATACACGTCAGAAATATAATCGGGACTGAGCATTTTTTGGTTTTTTAGTTTTCAGCAATTAGATGCATCAGCAGTAAAATATAAATATATACAATACATTTTTTACTTTTTAAAATATATTGCCTCAAATTCTCTCTCTCTCTCTCTCTCTCTCTCTCTCTCTCTCTCTCTCTCTTCAATTCAACGTGAATATGTCCCGATGATCATTTAACATCTATCGTAAATCATCCATCAAAGATTTCTCTTGTGCGTTAGAATGACTTTTCTCGAATTAATGTTACTTTTTTGTGTCGTCAGTTGCAGCATTTCGCAAATGCGCGAGGTATATATTCTCGAAGAAAATTAGATAAAGAACAGATAGAAATTATTGAATTGAGATCATCGTTGACGTCAATTGGTTGTTCTCGATCGTTGGCCTCTCCAGATTGTTTCGAATAACGTGACTGTGTTCCTCTTTCGCAATTCCCATCCTTGTTATTATCGCTGCTATTTTCCGTTGCTTTTTTCTTCACTCTTTCTTGTCTTCTCTTTCTATCTGCTCGATTGTTTCTCTCTACTTATGTCTTCTTCATAGATGTAATAAAAAGAATCGCGCATACACTACATCAGCATTAGCTAATTCAGCTCGATCAGCTTTACGAGTAGAGAAAAAAAAAATTTCTGTTTTTTTTACAATTGCGCGAAAAACTCGTGGCAATCTCTTGCCAGTTCGCACGTTCTAAGAAAGATCGAAGTCGCGGAATCGTCCACATAAGCGCGTCGATCGTGCTATATATCGTGTTACGCGAGAGACAAGGCAGAACACGACGCGTCGATCGATCTGATTCGATCCGAGGTGAGGCCACAGGCGAAACAAGAAGCGACAAGTGATATAGAGAGCTACGAGAAGCGTCGTTGTTGTAGTCGCGTTTTGTGCACTTATCTGCCCTAAAAGGCCAGCACTTCTCTCCTCGCTATCTAGTCACCGTTGTCTCCGAGAATAGGATATTCTATGGCGAAGTATTCCGAACGTTTCTCACGTTAACGTGCGATCGCGCAAATTTCCGTTCGAGAGATTGAAGCAATCGGATTTATCGTGACGTAACGTTCGCGTTGACTTGCTGCAATTGCACAAAAACAATCGAAATACAACAACGATTAAACCCTAGTATAGCCAACAATATAGCAATCATCTGTGCAATTATCTGTGAAGAATTTTCCTTTGTGATATTCATCATCAGAAATTTATTTATTTACTTTGCTATTTGACTGGACAATAATGCAAAGAATGATTATATGTATAAGAAAACTTATCGATATCTTTTATAATACTTGCTGTTCTCAGTGATCTTATTGGCATTAGCATTGATCTGAATCGTTGATTCTTGAGACGCGCTGGTAGCCATAGACCACGTTCGGACGCACGTGACGCGCATTTTTGTCATGGAAGGACAAGATCGTACGCTGCCAGCCATTGTCTTGTGCGCTTGTATTAATCGGTACTTTTAATACTATCAGGTGCATATCAATGACCTGAAACTAATCAAAATGAGACTAACATGGCAAGCGTAGACAACTAATGCCATGCTGCGTACTATTTGTTAATTAGAAGAGTACCATGACAATCGTATTTTAATTGGATTGCAATCCGCAATTAAAAAAGATTTGTGATCTAGAAAAAATAATTATTTTTGCGTAACTATATATGAATTAAAATATAAACGTAATAATTATAAGTTAAATTGTAATATAATAATCTTTAATAAAGAAAAAAAGAAAGCACAGCATGTAGTGAGTAAACAGTAAAGAAGTTATAGACTAACAAAAAACTTAACGAGACCTTCGTCAAGTTTCAATGCAGATACTTTATTCGATACCTTTGCCCCGTGAGATCGTGCGAGTACTTTTGAACTTTGAACGAGATTCAGTGGCGTCTCTCTGTCTGCACAGAGACCTCGTGCTAACTTACGGCTACGTGATCCCTATGCGACCGCGCTTTTCGTTTTTAGGTCAAAAGTTCGAAAGTGGTGCATATGCCGCAATAACCGCCGGTTAATATGAATCGCGTTGCACACCGAGTTTATAAAAAATCGAGACGGCTTGGTGTGTGATCAACGGCACTAGCGTTAACATTTGCTCGAGAAAATATTCGAGAATTTCTGCTTACAATCTGATATTTGAAGCTTTCGCGGTGTATTGTATTAACATGCAAAGATGTTTTTCGGGTTTGAACTGCGTTAGTGTCATTTTTATACCGACGTTTTGTTAACATTACAGCTCACTTCATCAGGGTTTAAAGAGCAACCTGATACACAGTATCAGGATCACAGTATCACAAAACGTCGGTATAAAAATGACACTAACGCGGATCAAACCCGAAAAACATTTTTGCATGTTAATTTCTGCTTACAAGTTTGTCACAGATATCGTTTTTATATCTATTTATATATTTATTGATACTTCTACGAGTATTTAAAGACGTTATTGATAATTCAAGAAAAAATAATAAAATATATTCTAAATACTTTGCATCAGTGCCATCGCAATCTATTCAAACTATAGATAGATACTTATGCGTCTGCATACGAGCTGCTCTCACTTAAAACATTTGGCTATTTAGCTAGGTTCTAAGCAGACCGACAGAACGATACGCGTCATACGCGCGTATGCGGATATTGCGATTATTGGTGCAGATCAACGAGGTTCCGGAAAATGAAAACGAATAGAAAGCAAGAGAAAGAGAGAGAGAAAGAGAGAGAAAGAGAGACCAAACAATTTGAATCTCTTTTTCGAGAAAAAAAAGAAAAAAAAAGAAAAAAATATTCAAATTGTTCCAAGATTCCGGAGTGTCAAAATCGATTCTCGAATCACTTCATTCATTTATTATCGAGGACAATAATTATAGTCCTCGATAACAAACATTGTTCCATATCGAATGAGAAAGTTATAAAGATTCTTGTCGGAAAACATTTTTTTTTTATCTTTTTTTACAAGAAAAATTTTATGAGGTTTTTAAATATGAAGAAAGTAGATTTTGGAACAAAATCAATCAATTTTTTCGCAATATTTTAAATTTAGTTAGGGGTCCTTCATGTATACGTGAATGCAAATCCAGCATCCTATATGGAGGAAAAAAAATTATTTTGACGTATATATGTGTACACATATATACACATATAAGCACATTCTCTGCATAACATCCTGCAAACGGCTCTTACTAACCGAATTTAATTCATTCAATAGTTTTAAAATCAATCAATTTTGTATTTACTGTTAAAAATTATTATATAATTGTACTTTTTGTATCCTCCATAGTTTTATAATCAGAATCAGGATTTAAGAACAGTCAAACGTCATCAATATATTTTACACATGCCACGCAATTGGCAAGCTAGTATGTAGAACAAAATGCAGTACGCGTAAATCGGGCGCGTTTCTACGCGTAACACGACAGTAATTTTGTACTACAGTTTGCAATTACTTCGTTATTTTTATATAAACAAACATTCTCTCGGACACTTTCGGTATATCGTATATAATTAATAGCATTTTAATTTTCATAGACATTTTCTAATATATATTTTTTCTAATATATATTTGATATTGTAATAGTAGAACTTAAGAGGACGCTGAATCGTCCTGCTCTATCGATATGTCTTATTTCTACTTTTATTCATTGATTGGAATGAAAAACGCTTTTCTAGAATAAAAGAAAATATATTAAAAAATAAAAACTATAAGAAATATACAAGAAAAACAAAAAATTTTATCAACCGTTATTGATTAGACTACACTTTCACTTGTATACAAAATTGGCAAAATACATTGAAACAAAAGTGTAAAATTTTCCATTCTCTAGACATAGACGAATATTTGAAGCGTTTCAGAAAAAGATTTTGTCTGACTGAACTTTGACGTCTCAGAATTCAATAACTTTTGGTCTGTAAGTTGTACCTATAAAATACAATGAAAGGAGGACCGGTAAAAAGTGGCGATTTTCGCCCATTAACCGGCGCTTAAAAGTCATGTAGATTATCATTGCTAGTGCCCTGCAGCATGCAACACTACTATTTTGAAGCCTAAAAACCGATGGGAACTTGGCGAGATTCAAAATAAAGTAGGATGTTACGCTGTAATAAATTTTCGATCTTATGTGATATCCTCAGAATAGGTAATTTAATTGTCTTTGCGGACTTATATGTTTGGAAAAATCATCGCTGTCGCGTAGAAACTGTGGTTTCAAGGTTCTCGGAGTGTTTGATAATGGTGTTACGCGGCGGACACCGCGTTCGTCGGGCAGCTCTGCTACGTAATACTATATGTATGCACTACTTTGTATTACATGTATGCGTATGGTTATAAGAAAAAAACCGCCATATTGGATCACCCAATTTAAATGACATTTTGTCGTGCCTATTATATTACACTTGGAATGACCAATCGAGTAATAAGTCCGCAAAGATAATTAACACATTGGTGACCGGCAGTTTTTCTCAGAGTTTGAACGAAGCTGACGCGAAACAAAGGCGCACCGATCACGAGTTTACTCGTGGCCGGTCAGCAACGTTTTGGCATGACGACACGAGTTTACTCGTGACCGGTCAACAATGTGTTAAATTATCTATTCTGAGCATATCACATAAGATCTCGAAAATCTATTACAGCGTAACATCCTACTTTATTTTTGAATCTAGCCAATTTCACATCGGTTTTTAGGCTTGAAAAAAGTAGTTTTGCATTCTGCAGGGCACTAGCAATGATAATCTATATGACTTTTAGGCGCCGGTTGATGGGCGAAAATCGCTACTTTTTATCGGTCCTCTTTTAAAATTTTAGATTTTTTTAAGTAATAGTTTTTTCACAATTAATTATTTAAAATTAGCACACAATTTTTTAAGAAGCACACAATTTTTTCAGCGATCATAGATTTTAAAAATATAGCTCTGCAACAGTTCGTGCTAAAAAGCTTTGCTATAGTTCATTTCAAAGCCTTTTTCAGAAGAAAGAGTTTAATTTGATATGCAACACAACTCAGTTATTTAAAAAACTTTGTTTTTGATCCCGCTCCAAAATTTTTATTTTTGAAAATCTCAAAAATATCACTTTTGATTTTTTCAAATAAATATGTTTTTGTACTTATTATATTAGCTAGAGATACATCAATTTTGACAATGGAGAAACAATGGATTCATATAAAAATAAATTTTTAATGATAATAGTGAAGTCAACACATTTAAGAAGATGTTAAAGCAACGAGTAACCTTCGGCTGTGTGTGCTTAACCGTTACACTATCCAGAAGATAACACCCTCTAGTTGAACCGAGACAAAAATAGACATATGTTGCATATTACTGACATATCTCTTGAAATATGAATGACATATCTCTTTTCTTGTCTCTCGTTCGATTCGCCCGTCTTTCTTTTAGACTGATTTGTTAGATCTAAAAGTAAGAGCCAATCACATTCGACTGTTACGAAACAGTCGTTCTGCTGAACGTAGCAATGCCTCTGGTGCAAAGTTTGGAAACTAAGTAGTGCTGTTTTGACAGAAAAGCTGCTCTCTGTGTTTGTAAATTATAGTTTTGATGTATTCTCTTACTGCAGGCTATGAAATTGTTTTTTTAATAATCTCATATTATTCTTACAAGTTATATCTATCACTGCATGGTGTGTATTGTGACATAATTTTACATCTGTAAGCATGATCAAGAGGCACGGTAGTGCCTCGCACCAAGTACGCGCAAAGTGTGCGCGCGCTGCGCGAGGTACTCCATGCTTCATTTACGCAAGAAGAGTCGATTGAAAATTTTGAGATTTTCAAATCTCAACAACGACTAAACCGATCGAGTTTCGGCCTAGATTCAATCGAAAATTGAGATCGAGGCACCAAAAAAAAGTATTTCACGGTTTTTTACTTCCGTGCCTTTTCAACGGAGATATCTCGGTACAAAGTGCGAAATCCCGAAAAACTAAGTTTACACAATGTTTAAAAAACGACTACGTCGTCGGACAGCGTACTTTGCCTCTTGTTGCCACTAGGTGACGAATATCGTTGTCGTGTAGAATATCAAGATCTATCTATTTTAATAGGCACGGTAGTGCCTTGCGCCAAATATACACGCAAACAAAGTGCGCGTATAATACTATATAAATGCGCGCGCTGAGTGAGGTGCCATTTATACGCAAGTAGGACTTGAGAATTTTATACGAGACGTAACGTGAGTCAAAAAAACTCGCAATTCTCATGCTGCGCTCATATTAATTAGGTTAGGTCAAGTTAGGTAGAGATATATTCTCGGGATCGGCACACCACCTTGACGTCCCGAGCTTGAGTGCCGTGATGATCTGAGGAGCTATGCGGGAACTTCGGTTTCTGGCAAGGTCTTTCTTGCCGGACAGATCCTCAGTGAACGGCCAGACTAAGAGTGTGCCTAGGGGAAGGAAAACCCCGATCTCAAACCCGAGCAGGGCGGACTCGTTACTTCTGTGTGGGGAGCCGTCCTAGGAGAAGGAAAACTCCAAAATCAAACCAATTCTTATCATCTATGGGAATGGCAGATAAGAAGAGCAAAGTTTTACCGGTCCAGTCCGATCGGACGGACAGGGCTCGGCAGGAGGCCGGTAGTGTCCCAGCTGGCCTCTCGTCGTCATCTAACGACAGGCGGGTAGCGGCATGCCCCGCGAATGCCGCTACCTACTCTGCTACCGCGAAGACAGCAGGGAAGGTGGAAAGGTGGCAGGTCACTCTCTGTAGGAAGTGGTGGCGGAAAAAAGGGAGGTTTGTCCTCCACAATTTCCGCTGACGAACAGCGGAGAGAGGAGCTCCTAGAGGACCTCTCTGTATGGGAAAGGGTGGAAAAGATCACCAAAGATACGAGTGACTGTGATCTCTTCTACTTGATCCACGAGGCCGCGGAAGACTTCGGGGACCTAGTTAAGTGTTTGGTCTCCCAGCGAGGCAAGCTTTATCGCCTGTTCGCTGGGATGACCGGGGCTCTGAATAGGGCCTTTGCGGAGCTTTTGCGCCGCAGAGCAATTTTGGGGACGGGAATGGAGTCCACCGTCTATCACGACAAATTCATCCAGGCCCATAAGGCTAGGAGGAGTTTGTCGTTGAGGAACTCCGTTCTCGAGAGAGAGCTGGCGGAGATGAAGGAGGCCCGGGACACAGGACCCCCTAAGGCGGACACAGTGGTCTGGACGGAGGAAGCTCCGTAGCTCTCGGCGAAAGCCGGGCCTGCCCCTCCCTCTGATCTGGGCCTATCGGAGAAGGTTCTCGAGACCCTAGTAATGGGTCTTGCGAACTATGTCGTAGAGTTGAGGCGGTCCGCGACGAGCTTTTCTCGATGCCCCTGCGGGCAGCTCAGAGAG
This sequence comes from Pseudomyrmex cubaensis, assembly GCA_014825685.1. Classification (NCBI taxonomy): domain Eukaryota; kingdom Metazoa; phylum Arthropoda; class Insecta; order Hymenoptera; family Formicidae; genus Pseudomyrmex; species Pseudomyrmex cubaensis. Next base: position 8,849 of record QVOA01022604.1, read on the forward strand.
TCATGAATGTGGGAAGGTTGAAGGTGGACTGGCTCTCCGTGCCGGTGGGAGCGCTGAGAGTCCGCCCAACCCAATGCTACCGGCGCCTAGCCTACGGACATGTGGCACCGGTGCACGAGTGGGACGGATCGCTCCAACTTGTGTTTCAGGTGCGGAGCCCCGTCCCACAAGGTCCGAGATTGCCGGGCTCCCCCTTTCATGCTCAGTGTGTGCGGCCGAGGGGCGACCCGCTGGGCACCGGATGAAAGAACAAGTGTGTTCTCTCCCATTCGGAAGTGGTAAGGCAAGGGAGATTGAATGTCTCCCTCACTGCCACTGCGGCACGGGACCCGTCTCCCCGAAAGCAGAGGCGAAGACCTCTATGACGAGTTCGACTCCATCTCCGAGAGGTCCGCATCCCCGATTCCTGGCGATCGCTGGGTTGGCGGGATACTGGACTTCCTCAAGAAAAAGGGGATGGAGTGACTCGGGAGGGAAGAGTTTTCTTCCTCCCGGAAGAGAGGAGGCTCCTCTATTTCCCCCGAAAGACTTAGTCCTGAGTGGAGTGAAGTCCTCCAACTGTTTACTGTATGTGGTGGTCCGTTAGGAGCCACCACAGTTCTTTTGTGAAGCATCCTCCCTTCGGGGAGTTTGACGCTGGGTTACACAAGGGGTGCGGGCGGGGGCCCGTACTCCCTATTGCACGTGACCCGACATACCCGGCGGAGGAGAGGGTGGCCCTCTCTCTCGCTAAGGGTGAAGAGCCGGCGCTCCATAGAGTTGGAGACGGCAGAATTGTCGCCTGAATGGGTTGGGGTCGGGATGCTCTGTGTGCATGCCGAGAAGGTAATTCCCGGGGCTTCCCGCTAGTACCGTTTTTGTAGGCCACTGTGGTGGTTTTAGTGGGTATACCCCTCCTTCTTGCGGGAAGGAGGGTAATTCTGGTCCTTTCCTGAGGGCCAGAGTTATGTGGGACTCCACCACGTAAAAACAAAAAAACAAAAAAACAAAAAAAAACAAAGATAAAGATATATATTCTTCTATCTACTTGCGTTCCGTTTCACGCATATGCGTGCATATGGCAACCTGGAAGGCAGGTTAACACACGCTGCTGTGTTGAAAGGTTGCGATATTCACTTGCCAGTACTGGAAATTTATAGTGCGTGTGACGTGAGTATAGATTTTTAGCCTATGATAACTTATAGTTCATCACAAATTTCCCTTTTTCTCATTAACTAGAAATTTCAACCATAAGTTGAGTGTTTTATTAGATTTGTTTTGTCGTACTTATTGCGCTAATACAGTGTAAATACGTACATAATCTTAAAATTAATTATAATAGAAATCAGCTATTTTGAAACTTAACACAAAATAACTACAAACAATATACTTTATCTTTATGAAGTAAGACATTAAAAATTAATAAATTAAAAATTGATTTATTACTAGAAGCAATTCTTTCTCTATAAGAGAAAGAATTGTTTTACAAAATTAAATAATACTACAAAATACAAAATGTATGATATCTCGAAAAACTTACCTTTTAAAAAAATGTAAAATCAGGCGTCAAGTACACGCACAACACGTATTGTATTTAAATTAAATTATTAAAAATTGATTTAAATTAAAAATTTTAAGTCAAACTATTTTTCTTTATATACTACAAGAACTTCTTTTTTTATAAAATCTATTTAACAAAATTATATACTACAAAACATTCTGTTTCTAAAACCCTGTTTTACAAAAAAAGTGATATCAAAAGGTAACACCAAGTAAACTTTTGTACGTTATTTTACATACTACAAAAACTTTTTTCTTTATAAAACCTGTTTTACAAATTATATACTACAAAACATTTCTTTTTACTACAAAAATTTTTTAAAACAATGACCTCGCCTTGCGTAAAAAACCTTAAATTATGTCAAATCATACATGTAGATTTCGCTTTGTGTGAAAAGTCGAAAACCCATGTGGAATTTTTTAAAATAAAAACTATTTATTACAAAAAAACTTGGCGCGACTGTTTACTCACCGCGTCAATTTAAGGGTGCTTTCTAGTTACCTACATAGCATTGCGGAAACCATCGTAAGAAACGATGCCCGATAAGTTGCAAAGTTTTTAATGTTTAATTTTTTCTAAAGATTGTAAAATACGTCTTTGAAACCATGCAGATTTTGCCTGCTTAACCATTCTCTGGGAAGGAGTGATTAATTAATAGAGAATATCCTCATGTTTTAACTGCACGGTTTCAAAAATGTATTTTACAATGTTTATATAAAATTAAACATTAAAAACTTTGCAACTTATCGGACATATACGTTTCTACGAAATCGGATCGCAACTTGAAAAGCGGACATTTCGACGTTCCCGCTACATTACTATGACATTTTAGAGACTTTTAACGAAACGTTGCTAAGTTTCGGAAAACCCGTTGCGGAAACGTTTGTGCTACTAACGATTAGTAGCACAATAAAATTAGTTTTGACGTAGCGGGAACGTCGAAATGTCCGCTTTTTAAGTTGCGATCCAATTTCGTAGAAACGTATATGTCCGATAAGGTGCAAAGTTTTTAATGTTTAATTGTATATAAACATTGTAAAATACATTTTTGAAACCGTGCAGTTAAAACATGAGGATAGTCTCTATTAATTAATCACTCCTTCCTAGAGAATGGTTAAGCAGGCAAAACCTGCATGGTTTAAAAAACGTATTTTACAATGTTTAGAAAAAATTAAACATTAAAAACTTTGCAACTTATCGGGCATCGTTTCTTATATGTTTCTACGAAATCGGATCGCAACTTAAAAAGCGGACATTTC